>JAKSXO010000110.1:600000-842245 GCA_024509115.1 Crotalus helleri
TCTATCTATCTACCTATCTACCTATCTCTATCTATCAATCTACCTACCTACCTATCTCTATCTATCTATCTATCTATCTACCTACCTACCTATCTCTATCTATCTACCTACCTACCTACCTACCTATCTGTATCTATCAATCTACCTACCTACCTATCTCTATCTATCAATCTACCTACCTACCTATCTGTATCTATCTATCTACCTACCTACCTATCTGTATCTATCAATCTACCTACCTACATATCTGTATCTATCTATCTACCTATCTACCTATCTCTATCTATCTATCTATCTACCTACCTACCTATCTCTATCTATTTACCTACCTACCTATCTATCAATCTACCTACCTACCTATCTGTATCTATCAATCTACCTAGCTACCTATCTCTATCTATCTATCTACCTACCTATCTACCTACCTACCTACATATCTGTATCTATATATCTACCTACCTACCTATCTCTATCTATCTACCTACATACCTACCTACATATCTGTATCTATATATCTACCTACCTACCTATCTCTATCTATCAATCTACCTACCTACCTATCTCTATCTATCTATCTACCTATCTACCTATCTCTATCTATCAATCTACCTACCTACCTATCTCTATCTATCTATCTATCCACCTACCTACCTATCTCTATCTATCTACCTACCTACCTACCTACCTATCTGTATCTATCAATCTACCTACCTACCTATCTCTATCTATCAATCTACCTACCTACCTATCTGTATCTATCTATCTACCTACCTACCTATCTGTATCTATCAATCTACCTACCTACATATCTGTATCTATCTATCTACCTATCTACCTATCTCTATCTATCTATCTACCTACCTACCTATCTCTATCTATTTACCTACCTACCTATCTATCAATCTACCTACCTACCTATCTGTATCTATCAATCTACCTAGCTACCTATCTCTATCTATCTATCTACCTACCTATCTACCTACCTACCTACATATCTGTATCTATATATCTACCTACCTACCTATCTCTATCTATCAAACTACCTACCTACCTATCTGTATCTATCTATCTACCTACCTACCTACCTATCTCTATCAATCTATCTACCTATCTATCTGTATCTATCTACCTACCTACCTACCTATCTCTCTCTATCTATCTATCTATCTATCTATCTATCTATCTATCTATCTATCTATCTATCTATCTATCTATCTATCTATCTATCTATCTATCTATCTATCTATCTATCTATCTATCTACCTACCTACCTATCTCTATCTATCAATCTACATACCTACCTATCTCTATCTATCTACCCACCTACCTATCTCTATCTATCTATCTACCTACCTACCTATCTGTATCTATCTATCTACCTACCTACATATCTGTATCTATCTATCTACCTACCTACCTATCTGTATCTATCAATCTACCTACCTACATATCTGAATCTATCTATCTACCTATCTCTATCTATCAATCTACCTACCTACCTATCTCTATCTATCTATCTATCTACCTACCTACCTATCTCTATCTATTTACCTACCTACCTATCTATCAATCTACCTACCTACCTATCTCTATCTATCTATCTACCTACCTACATATCTGTATCTACCTACCTACCTACCTACCTACCTATCTGTATCTATCTATCTACCTACCTACATATCTGTATCTATATATCTACCTACCTACCTATCTGTATCTATCTATCTACCTACCTATCTCTATCTATCTATCTACCTACCTACTTACCTATCTCTATCTATCTACTTACCTACCTATCTCTATCTATCTACCTACATACCTACCTATCTCTATCTATCAATCTACCTACCTACCTATCTGTATCAATCTATCTACCTACCTACCTATCTCTATCTATCAATCTACCTACCTACCTATCTCTATCTATCTATCTACCTACCTACATATCTGTATCTATATATCTACCTACCTACCTATCTGTATCTATCTATCTACCTATCTACTATCTCTATCTATCTATCTACCTACCTACCTATCTCTATCTATCTATCTACCTACCCACCTATCTGTATTTATCTATCCACCTACCTATCTCTATCTATCAATCTACCTACCTACATATCTGTATCTATATATCTACCTACCTACCTATCTCTATCTATCAATCTACCTACCTACCTATCTGTATCTATCTATCTACCTACCCACCTATCTGTATTTATCTATCTACCTACCTATCTGTATCTATCTACCTACCTACCTACGTATCTCTATCTATCTATCTACCTACCTACCTATCTGTATCTATCAATCTACCTACCTACCTATCTCTATCTATCTATCTACCTACCTACCTATCTGTATCTATCTACCTACCTACCTACCTATCTCTATCTATCAATCTACCTACCTACCTATCTGTATCTATCTATCTACCTACCTACCTATCTGTATCTACCTACCTACCTACCTACCTATCTCTATCTATAAATCTACCTACCTACCTATCTGTATCTATCTATCTACCTACCTACCTATCTGTATCTATCTACCTACCTACCTACCTATCTGTATCTATCTATCTACCTACCTACCTATCTCTATCAATCTACCTACCTACCTATCTCTATCTATCTATCTACCTACCTACATATCTGTATCTATATATCTACCTACCTACCTATCTCTATCTATCAATCTACCTACCTACCTATCTGTATCTATCTATCTACCTACCCACCTATCTGTATTTATCTATCTACCTACCTATCTGTATCTATCTACCTACCTACCTACGTATCTCTATCTATATACCTACCTACCTACCTATCTGTATCTATCAATCTACCTACCTACCTATCTCTATCTATCTATCTATCTACCTACCTACCTATCTGTATCTATCTACCTACCTACCTACCTATCTCTATCTATCAATCTACCTACCTACCTATCTGTATCTATCTATCTACCTACCTACCTATCTGTATCTATCTACCTACCTACCTATCTCTATCTATCAATCTACCTACCTACCTATCTCTATCTATCTATCTACCTATCTACCTATCTCTATCTATCAATCTACCTACCTACCTATCTCTATCTATCTATCTATCTACCTACCTACCTATCTCTATCTATCTACCTACCTACCTACCTACCTATCTGTATCTATCAATCTACCTACCTACCTATCTCTATCTATCAATCTACCTACCTACCTATCTGTATCTATCTATCTACCTACCTACCTATCTCTCTCTATCTATCTATCTATCTATCTATCTATCTATCTATCTATCTACCTACCTACCTATCTCTATCTATTTACCTACCTACCTATCTATCAATCTACCTACCTACCTATCTGTATCTATCAATCTACCTAGCTACCTATCTCTATCTATCTATCTACCTACCTATCTACCTACCTACCTACATATCTGTATCTATATATCTACCTACCTACCTATCTCTATCTATCAAACTACCTACCTACCTATCTGTATCTATCTATCTACCTACCTACCTACCTATCTCTATCAATCTATCTAACTATCTATCTGTATCTATCTACCTACCTACCTACCTATCTCTCTCTATCTATCTATCTATCTATCTATCTATCTATCTATCTACCTACCTACCTATCTCTATCTATCAATCTACATACCTACCTATCTCTATCTATCTACCCACCTACCTATCTCTATCTATCTATCTACCTACCTACCTATCTGTATCTATCTATCTACCTACCTACATATCTGTATCTATCTATCTACCTACCTACCTATCTGTATCTATCAATCTACCTACCTACATATCTGAATCTATCTATCTACCTATCTCTATCTATCAATCTACCTACCTACCTATCTCTATCTATCTATCTATCTACCTACCTACCTATCTCTATCTATTTACCTACCTACCTATCTATCAATCTACCTACCTACCTATCTCTATCTATCTATCTACCTACCTACATATCTGTATCTACCTACCTACCTACCTACCTACCTATCTGTATCTATCTATCTACCTACCTACATATCTGTATCTATATATCTACCTACCTACCTATCTGTATCTATCTATCTACCTACCTACCTATCTCTATCTATCTATCTACCTACCTACTTACCTATCTCTATCTATCTACTTACCTACCTATCTCTATCTATCTACCTACATACCTACCTATCTCTATCTATCAATCTACCTACCTACCTATCTGTATCAATCTATCTACCTACCTACCTATCTCTATCTATCTATCTATCTACCTACCTACCTACCTATCTCTATCTATCAATCTACCTACCTACCTATCTCTATCTATCTATCTACCTACCCACCTATCTGTATTTATCTATCCACCTACCTATCTCTATCTATCAATCTACCTACCTACCTTTCTGTATCTATCTATCTACCTATCTACCTATCTCTATCTATCAATCTACCTACCTACCTATCTGTATCTATCTATCTATCTACCTACCTACATATCTGTATCTATATATCTACCTACCTACCTATCTCTATCTATCAATCTACCTACCTACCTATCTGTATCTATCTATCTACCTACCCACCTATCTGTATTTATCTATCTACCTACCTATCTGTATCTATCTACCTACCTACCTACGTATCTCTATCTATCTATCTACCTACCTACCTATCTGTATCTATCAATCTACCTACCTACCTATCTCTATCTATCTATCTACCTACCTACCTATCTGTATCTATCTACCTACCTACCTACCTATCTCTATCTATCAATCTACCTACCTACCTATCTGTATCTATCTATCTACCTACCTACCTATCTGTATCTACCTACCTACCTACCTACCTATCTCTATCTATAAATCTACCTACCTACCTATCTGTATCTATCTATCTACCTACCTACCTATCTGTATCTATCTACCTACCTACCTACCTATCTGTATCTATCTATCTACCTACCTACCTATCTCTATCAATCTACCTACCTACCTATCTCTATCTATCTATCTACCTACCTACCTATCTCTATCTATCTACCTACCTACCTATCTCTATCTATCTACCTACCTACCTACATATCTGTATCTATATATCTACCTACCTACCTCTGTATCTATCTATATACCTATCTACCTATCTCTATCTATCAATCTACCTACCTACCTATCTCTATCTATCTATCTACCTACCCACCTATCTGTATTTATCTATCTAGCTACCTATCTGTATCTATCTACCTACCTACCTACCTAACTCTATCTATCTATCTACCTACCTACCTATCTGTATCTATCAATCTACCTACCTACCTATCTCTATCTATCTATCTACCTACCTACCTATCTCTATCAATCTACCTACCTACCTATCTCTATCTATCTACCTACCTACCTACCTACATATCTGTATCTATATATCTACCTACCTACCTATCTCTATCTATCAATCTACCTACCTACCCATCTCTATCTATCTATCTACCTATCTACCTATCTCTATCTATCAATCTACATACCTACCTATCTCTATCTATCTATCTATCTACCTACATATCTGTATCTATATATCTACCTACCTACCTATCTGTATCTATCTATCTACCTATCTACTATCTCTATCTATCAATCTACCTACCTACCTATCTCTATCTATCTATCTACCTACCTACATATCTGTATCTATATATCTACCTACCTACCTATCTCTATCTATCAATCTACCTACCTACCTATCTGTATCTATCTATCTACCTACCCACCTATCTGTATTTATCTATCTACCTACCTATCTGTATCTATCTACCTACCTACCTACGTATCTCTATCTATATACCTACCTACCTACCTATCTGTATCTATCAATCTACCTACCTACCTATCTCTATCTATCTATCTACCTACCTACCTATCTGTATCTATCTACCTACCTACCTACCTATCTCTATCTATCAATCTACCTACCTACCTATCTGTATCTATCTATCTACCTACCTACCTATCTGTATCTATCTACCTACCTACCTATCTCTATCTATCAATCTACCTACCTACCTATCTGTATCTATCTATCTACCTACCTACCTATCTGTATCTATCTATCTACCTACCTACCTATCTGTATCTATCTACCTACCTACCTACCTATCTCTATCTATCAATCTACCTACCTACCTATCTGTATCTATCTATCTACCTACCTACCTACCTATCTGTATCTATCTATCTACCTACCTACCTATCTCTATCTATCAATCTACCTACCTACCTATCTGTATCTATCTATCTACCTACCTACCTATCTCTATCTATCTATCTACCTACCTACCTATATCTATCTATCTATCTACCTACCTACCTATCTCTATCTATCAATCTACCTACCTACCTATCTGTATCTATCAATCTACCTACCTACCTATCTCTATCTATCTATCTAGCTACCTATCTCTATCTATCAATCTACCTACCTACCTATCTGTATCTATCAATCTACCTACCTACCTATCTCTATCTATCTACCTACATATCTGTATCTATATATCTACCTACCTACCTATCTCTATCTACCTACCTACCTACCTACCTATCTCTATCTATCAATCTACCTACCTACCTATCAATATCTACCTATCTACCTACCTACCTATCTCTATCTATCAATCTACCTACCTACCTATCTGTATCTATCAATCTACCTACCTACCTATCTCTATCTATCTATCTATCTACCTACCTATCTCTATCTATCAATCTACCTACCTACCTATCTGTATCTATCTATCTACCTACCTACATATCTGTATCTATATATCTACCTACCTACCTATCTCTATCTATCAATCTACCTACCTACCTATCTGTATCTATCTATCTATCTACCTACCTACCTACCTACCTACATATCTGTATCTATATATCTACCTACCTACCTATCTCTATCTATTTACCTACCTACCTATCTATCAATCTACCTACCTACCTATCTGTATCTATCAATCTACCTAGCTACCTATCTCTATCTATCTATCTATCTATCTATCTACCTACCTACCTACCTACCTACATATCTGTATCTATATATCTACCTACCTACCTATCTCTATCTATCAAACTACCTACCTACCTATCTGTATCTATCTATCTACCTACCTACCTACTATCTCTATCAATCTATCGACCTACCTATCTGTATCTATCTACCTACCTACCTACCTACCTATCTCTATCTATCTATCTATCTACCTACCTACCTACCTATCTCTATCTATCAATCTACCTACCTACCTATCTCTATCTATCTACCCACCTACCTATCTCTATCTATCTATCTACCCACCTACCTACCTACCTATCTCTGTCTATCTACCTACCTACCTATCTATATCTATCTATCTACCTACCTACCTATCTCTATCTATCTATCTACCTACCTACCTATCTGTATCTATCAATCTACCTACCTATCTATCTCTATCTATCTACCTACCTACCTACATATCTGTATCTATATATCTACCTATCTCTATCTATCAATCTACCTACCTACCTATCTCTATCTATCTATATACCTACCCACCTATCTGTATTTATCTATCTAGCTACCTATCTGTATCTATCTACCTACCTACCTACGTATCTCTATCTATCTATCTACCTACCTACATATCTGTATCTATCAATCTACCTACCTACCTATCTGTATCTATCTATCTACCTACCTACCTATCTCTATCTATCTATCTACCTACCTACCCATCTGTATCTATCAATCTACCTACCTACCTATCTCTATCTATCTATCTACCTACCTACCTATCTCTATCAATCTACCTACCTACCTATCTCTATCTATCTACCTACCTACCTACCTACATATCTGTATCTATATATCTACCTACCTACCTATCTCTATCTATCAATCTACCTACCTACCTATCTCTATCTATCTATCTATCTATCTATCTACCTATCTACCTATCTCTATCTATCAATCTACCTACCTACCTATCTCTATCTATCTATCTACCTACCTACCTATCTCTATCTATCTACCTACCTACCTACCTATCTCTATCTATCAATCTACCTACCTACCTATCTCTATCTATCTATCTACCTACCTACCTATCTCTATCTATCTATCTACCTACCTACCTATCTCTATCTATCTACCTACCTACCTACCTACCTATCTGTATCTATCAATCTACCTACCTACCTATCTCTATCTATCAATCTACCTACCTACCTATCTGTATCTATCTATCTACCTACCTACCTATCTGTATCTATCAATCTACCTACCTACATATCTGTATCTATCTATCTACCTATCTACCTATCTCTATCTATCTATCTACCTACCTACCTATCTCTATCTATTTACCTACCTACCTATCTATCAATCTACCTACCTACCTATCTGTATCTATCAATCTACCTAGCTACCTATCTCTATCTATCTATCTATCTACCTACCTACCTACCTACCTACATATCTGTATCTATATATCTACCTACCTACCTATCTCTATCTATCAATCTATCTACCTACCTATCTGTATCTATCTACCTACCTACCTATCTCTATCTATCTATCTATCTACCTACCTACCTATCTCTATCTATCAATCTACCTACCTACCTATCTCTATCTATCTACCCACCTACCTATCTCTATCTATCTATCTATCTACCTACCTACCTATCTGTATCTATCTATCTACCTACCTACATATCTGTATCTATCTATCTACCTACCTACCTATCTGTATCTATCAATCTACCTACCTACATATCTGTATCTATCTATCTACCTATCTCTATCTATCAATCTACCTACCTACCTATCTCTATCTATCTATCTACCTACCTACCTATCTCTATCTATTTACCTACCTACCTATATATCAATCTACCTACCTACCTATCTCTATCTATCTATCTACCTACCTACATATCTGTATCTACCTACCTACCTACCTACCTATCTGTATCTATCTACCTACCTACATATCTGTATCTATATATCTACCTACCTACCTATCTGTATCTATCTATCTACCTACCTACCTATCTCTATCTATCTATCTACCTACCTAATTACCTATCTCTATCTATCTACCTACCTACCAATCTCTATCTATCAATCTACCTACCTACCTATCTGTATCAATCTATCTACCTACCTACCTATCTCTATCTATCAATCTACCTACCTACCTATCTCTATCTATCTATCTACCTAACTACCTATCTCTATCTATCTATCTACCTACCTACCTATCTCTATCAATCTACCTACCTACCTATCTCTATATATCTACATACCTACCTACCTATCTCTATCTATCTATCTACCTACCTACCTATCTCTATCAATCTACCTACCTACCTATCTCTATCTATCTACCTACCTACATACCTACCTATCTGTATCTATCAATCTACCTACCTACCTATCTCTATCTATCAATATACCTACCTACCTATCTGTATCTATCTATCTACCTACCTACCTATCTGTATCTATCAATCTACCTACCTACATATCTGTATCTATCCATCTACCTATCTACCTATCTCTATCTATCAATCTACCTACCTACCTATCTCTATCTATCTATCTATCTACCTACCTACCTATCTCTATCTATTTACCTACCTACCTATCTATCAATCTACCTACCTACCTACATATCTGTATCTATCAACCTAGCTACCTATCTCTATCTATCTATCTATCTATCTATCTATCTATCTATCTATCTATCTATCTATCTATCTATCTATCTATCTATCTATCTATCTATCTACCTACCTACCTATCTCTATCTATCTACCTACCTACCTACCTACATATCTGTATCTATATATCTACCTACCTACCTATCTCTATCAATCTACCTACCTATCTGTATCTATCTACCTACCTACCTACCCATCTCTATCTATCTATCTACCTAGCTACCTATCTCTATCTATCAATCTACCTACCTACCTATCTCTATCTATCTATCTACCCACCTACCTATCTCTATCTATCTATCTACCTACCTACCTATCTGTATCTATCTATCTACCTACCTACATATCTGTATCTATCTATCTACCTACCTACCTATCTCTATCTATCAATCTACCTACCTTCCTATCTGTATCTATCAATCTACCTACCTACCTATCTCTATCTATCAATCTACCTACCTACCTATCTGTATCTATCAATCTACCTACCTACCTATCTCTATCTATCTATCTACCTACCTACCTATCTGTATCTATCTATCTACCTACCTACCTATCTGTATCTATCAATCTACCTACCTACCTATCTCCATCTATCTACCTACCTACCTACCTATCTCTATCAATCTACCTACCTACCTATCTCTATCTATCTACCTACCTACTTACCTATCTATATCAATCTACCTACCTACCTATCTCTATCTATCTACCTACCTATCTCTATCTATCAATCTACCTACCTACCTATCTGTATCTATCTACCTACCTACCTATCTGTATCTATCAATCTACCTACCTACCTATCTCTATCTATCAATCTACCTACCTTCCTATCTGTATCTATCAATCTACCTACCTACCTATCTCTATCTATCAATCTACCTACCTACCTATCTCTATCTATCTATCTACCTACCTACCTATCTGTATCTATCAATCTACCTACCTACCTATCTCTATCTATCTACCTACCTACCTACATATCTGTATCTATATATCTACCTACCTACCTATCTGTATCTATCTATATACCTATCTACCTATCTCTATCTATCAATCTACCTACCTACCTATCTCTATCTATCTATCTACCTACCCACCTATCTGTATTTATCTATCTAGCTACCTATCTGTATCTATCTACCTGCCTACCTACGTATCTCTATCTATCTATCTACCTACCTACCTATCTGTATCTATCAATCTACCTACCTACCTATCTGTATCTATCTATCTACTTACCTACCTATCTCTATCTATCTATCTACCTACCTACCTATCTGTATCTATCAATCTACCTACCTACCTATCTCTATCTATCTATCTACCTACCTACCTATCTCTATCAATCTACCTACCTACCTATCTCTATCTATCTACCTACATACCTACCTACATATCTGTATCTATATATCTACCTACCTACCTATCTCTATCTATCAATCTACCTACCTACCTATCTCTATCTATCTATCTACCTATCTACCTATCTCTATCTATCAATCTACCTACCTACCTATCTCTATCTATCTATCTATCTATCTACCTACCTACCTATCTCTATCTATCTACCTACCTACCTACCTACCTATCTGTATCTATCAATCTACCTACCTACCTATCTCTATCTATCAATCTACCTACCTACCTATCTGTATCTATCTATCTACCTACCTACCTATCTGTATCTATCAATCTACCTACCTACATATCTGTATCTATCTATCTACCTATCTACCTATCTCTATCTATCTATCTATCTACCTACCTACCTATCTCTATCTATTTACCTACCTACCTATCTATCAATCTACCTACCTACCTATCTGTATCTATCAATCTACCTAGCTACCTATCTCTATCTATCTATCTACCTACCTATCTACCTACCTACCTACATATCTGTATCTATATATCTACCTACCTACCTATCTCTATCTATCTACCTACATACCTACCTACATATCTGTATCTATATATCTACCTACCTACCTATCTCTATCTATCAATCTACCTACCTACCTATCTCTATCTATCTATCTACCTATCTACCTATCTCTATCTATCAATCTACCTACCTACCTATCTCTATCTATCTATCTATCTACCTACCTACCTATCTCTATCTATCTACCTACCTACCTACCTACCTATCTGTATCTATCAATCTACCTACCTACCTATCTCTATCTATCAATCTACCTACCTACCTATCTGTATCTATCTATCTACCTACCTACCTATCTGTATCTATCAATCTACCTACCTACCTATCTGTATCTATCTATCTACCTATCTACCTATCTCTATCTATCTATCTACCTACCTACCTATCTCTATCTATTTACCTACCTACCTATCTATCAATCTACCTACCTACCTATCTGTATCTATCAATCTACCTAGCTACCTATCTCTATCTATCTATCTACCTACCTATCTACCTACCTACCTACATATCTGTATCTATATATCTACCTACCTACCTATCTCTATCTATCAAACTACCTACCTACCTATCTGTATCTATCTATCTACCTACCTACCTATCTCTATCAATCTATCTACCTATCTATCTGTATCTATCTACCTACCTACCTACCTATCTCTCTCTATTTATCTATCTATCTATCTATCTATCTATCTATCTATCTATCTATCTATCTATCTATCTATCTATCTATCTATCTATCTACCTACCTACCTATCTCTATCTATCAATCTACATACCTACCTATCTCTATCTATCTACCCACCTACCTATCTCTATCTATCTATCTACCTACCTACCTATCTGTATCTATCTATCTACCTACCTACATATCTGTATCTATCTATCTACCTACCTACCTATCTGTATCTATCAATCTACCTACCTACATATCTGAATCTATCTATCTACCTATCTCTATCTATCAATCTACCTACCTACCTATCTCTATCTATCTATCTATCTACCTACCTACCTATCTCTATCTATTTACCTACCTACCTATCTATCAATCTACCTACCTACCTATCTCTATCTATCTATCTACCTACCTACATATCTGTATCTACCTAACTACCTACCTACCTACCTACCTATCTGTATCTATCTATCTACCTACCTACATATCTGTATCTATATATCTACCTACCTACCTATCTGTATCTATCTATCTACCTACCTACCTATCTCTATCTATCTATCTACCTACCTACTTACCTATCTCTATCTATCTACTTACCTACCTATCTCTATCTATCTACCTACATACCTACCTATCTCTATCTATCAATCTACCTACCTACCTATCTGTATCAATCTATCTACCTACCTACCTATCTCTATCTATCAATCTACCTACCTACCTATCTCTATCTATCTATCTACCTACCTACATATCTGTATCTATATATCTACCTACCTACCTATCTGTATCTATCTATCTACCTATCTACTATCTCTATCTATCAATCTACCTACCTACCTATCTCTATCTATCTATCTACCTACCCACCTATCTGTATTTATCTATCCACCTACCTATCTCTATCTTTCAATCTACCTACCTACCTTTCTGTATCTATCTATCTACCTATCTACCTATCTCTATCTATCAATCTACCTACCTACCTATCTGTATCTATCTATCTATCTACCTACCTACATATCTGTATCTATATATCTACCTACCTACCTATCTCTATCTATCAATCTACCTACCTACCTATCTGTATCTATCTATCTACCTACCCACCTATCTGTATTTATCTATCTACCTACCTATCTGTATCTATCTACCTACCTACCTACGTATCTCTATCTATCTATCTACCTACCTACCTATCTGTATCTATCAATCTACCTACCTACCTATCTCTATCTATCTATCTACCTACCTACCTATCTGTATCTATCTACCTACCTACCTACCTATCTCTATCTATCAATCTACCTACCTACCTATCTGTATCTATCTATCTACCTACCTACCTATCTGTATCTACCTACCTACCTACCTACCTATCTCTATCTATAAATCTACCTACCTACCTATCTGTATCTATCTATCTACCTACCTACCTATCTGTATCTATCTACCTACCTACCTACCTATCTGTATCTATCTATCTACCTACCTACCTATCTCTATCAATCTACCTACCTACCTATCTCTATCTATCTATCTACCTACCTACCTATCTCTATCTATCTACCTACCTACCTATCTCTATCTATCTACCTACCTACCTACATATCTGTATCTATATATCTACCTACCTACCTCTGTATCTATCTATATACCTATCTACCTATCTCTATCTATCAATCTACCTACCTACCTATCTCTATCTATTTACCTACCTACCTATCTATCAATCTACCTACCTACCTATCTGTATCTATCAATCTACCTAGCTACCTATCTCTATCTATCTATCTACCTACCTATCTACCTACCTACCTACATATCTGTATCTATATATCTACCTACCTACCTATCTCTATCTATCTACCTACATACCTACCTACATATCTGTATCTATATATCTACCTACCTACCTATCTCTATCTATCAATCTACCTACCTACCTATCTCTATCTATCTATCTACCTATCTACCTATCTCTATCTATCAATCTACCTACCTACCTATCTCTATCTATCTATCTATCTACCTACCTACCTATCTCTATCTATCTACCTACCTACCTACCTACCTATCTGTATCTATCAATCTACCTACCTACCTATCTCTATCTATCAATCTACCTACCTACCTATCTGTATCTATCTATCTACCTACCTACCTATCTGTATCTATCAATCTACCTACCTACATATCTGTATCTATCTATCTACCTATCTACCTATCTCTATCTATCTATCTACCTACCTACCTATCTCTATCTATTTACCTACCTACCTATCTATCAATCTACCTACCTACCTATCTGTATCTATCAATCTACCTAGCTACCTATCTCTATCTATCTATCTACCTACCTATCTACCTACCTACCTACATATCTGTATCTATATATCTACCTACCTACCTATCTCTATCTATCAAACTACCTACCTACCTATCTGTATCTATCTATCTACCTACCTACCTACCTATCTCTATCAATCTATCTACCTATCTATCTGTATCTATCTACCTACCTACCTACCTATCTCTCTCTCTCTCTCTATCTATCTATCTATCTATCTATCTATCTATCTATCTATCTATCTATCTATCTATCTATCTATCTATCTATCTATCTATCTACCTACCTACCTATCTCTATCTATCAATCTACATACCTACCTATCTCTATCTATCTACCCACCTACCTATCTCTATCTATCTATCTACCTACCTACCTATCTGTATCTATCTATCTACCTACCTACATATCTGTATCTATCTATCTACCTACCTACCTATCTGTATCTATCAATCTACCTACCTACATATCTGAATCTATCTATCTACCTATCTCTATCTATCAATCTACCTACCTACCTATCTCTATCTATCTATCTATCTACCTACCTACCTATCTCTATCTATTTACCTACCTACCTATCTATCAATCTACCTACCTACCTATCTCTATCTATCTATCTACCTACCTACATATCTGTATCTACCTACCTACCTACCTACCTACCTATCTGTATCTATCTATCTACCTACCTACATATCTGTATCTATATATCTACCTACCTACCTATCTGTATCTATCTATCTACCTACCTACCTATCTCTATCTATCTATCTACCTACCTACTTACCTATCTCTATCTATCTACTTACCTACCTATCTCTATCTATCTACCTACATACCTACCTATCTCTATCTATCAATCTACCTACCTACCTATCTGTATCAATCTATCTACCTACCTACCTATCTCTATCTATCAATCTACCTACCTACCTATCTCTATCTATCTATCTACCTACCTACATATCTGTATCTATATATCTACCTACCTACCTATCTGTATCTATCTATCTACCTATCTACTATCTCTATCTATCAATCTACCTACCTACCTATCTCTATCTATCTATCTACCTACCCACCTATCTGTATTTATCTATCCACCTACCTATCTCTATCTTTCAATCTACCTACCTACCTTTCTGTATCTATCTATCTACCTATCTACCTATCTCTATCTATCAATCTACCTACCTACCTATCTGTATCTATCTATCTATCTACCTACCTACATATCTGTATCTATATATCTACCTACCTACCTATCTCTATCTATCAATCTACCTACCTACCTATCTGTATCTATCTATCTACCTACCCACCTATCTGTATTTATCTATCTACCTACCTATCTGTATCTATCTACCTACCTACCTACGTATCTCTATCTATCTATCTACCTACCTACCTACCTATCTGTATCTATCAATCTACCTACCTACCTATCTCTATCTATCTATCTACCTACCTACCTATCTGTATCTATCTACCTACCTACCTACCTATCTCTATCTATCAATCTACCTACCTACCTATCTGTATCTATCTATCTACCTACCTACCTATCTGTATCTACCTACCTACCTACCTACCTATCTCTATCTATAAATCTACCTACCTACCTATCTGTATCTATCTATCTACCTACCTACCTATCTGTATCTATCTACCTACCTACCTACCTATCTGTATCTATCTATCTACCTACCTACCTATCTCTATCAATCTACCTACCTACCTATCTCTATCTATCTATCTACCTACCTACCTATCTCTATCTATCTACCTACCTACCTATCTCTATCTATCTACCTACCTACCTACATATCTGTATCTATATATCTACCTACCTACCTCTGTATCTATCTATATACCTATCTACCTATCTCTATCTATCAATCTACCTACCTACCTATCTCTATCTATCTATCTACCTACCCACCTATCTGTATTTATCTATCTAGCTACCTATCTGTATCTATCTACCTACCTACCTACCTAACTCTATCTATCTATCTACCTACCTACCTATCTGTATCTATCAATCTACCTACCTACCTATCTCTATCTATCTATCTACCTACCTACCTATCTCTATCAATCTACCTACCTACCTATCTCTATCTATCTACCTACCTACCTACCTACATATCTGTATCTATATATCTACCTACCTACCTATCTCTATCTATCAATCTACCTACCTACCCATCTCTACCTATCTATCTACCTATCTACCTATCTCTATCTATCAATCTACATACCTACCTATCTCTATCTATCTATCTATCTACCTACATATCTGTATCTATATATCTACCTACCTACCTATCTGTATCTATCTATCTACCTATCTACTATCTCTATCTATCAATCTACCTACCTACCTATCTCTATCTATCTATCTACCTACCTACATATCTGTATCTATATATCTACCTACCTACCTATCTCTATCTATCAATCTACCTACCTACCTATCTGTATCTATCTATCTACCTACCCACCTATCTGTATTTATCTATCTACCTACCTATCTGTATCTATCTACCTACCTATCTGTATCTATCTACCTACCTACCTACCTACCTATCTCTATCTATCAATCTACCTACCTACCTATCTCTATCTATCTATCTACCTACCTACATATCTGTATCTACCTACCTACCTACCTACCTACCTACCTATCTGTATCTATCTATCTACCTACCTACATATCTGTATCTATATATCTACCTACCTACCTATCTGTATCTATCTATCTACCTACCTACCTATCTCTATCTATCTATCTACCTACCTACTTACCTATCTCTATCTATCTACTTACCTACCTATCTCTATCTATCTACCTACATACCTACCTATCTCTATCTATCAATCTACCTACCTACCTATCTGTATCAATCTATCTACCTACCTACCTATCTCTATCTATCAATCTACCTACCTACCTATCTCTATCTATCTATCTACCTACCTACATATCTGTATCTATATATCTAACTACCTACCTATCTGTATCTATCTATCTACCTATCTACTATCTCTATCTATCAATCTACCTACCTACCTATCTCTATCTATCTATCTACCTACCCACCTATCTGTATTTATCTATCCACCTACCTATCTCTATCTTTCAATCTACCTACCTACCTTTCTGTATCTATCTATCTACCTATCTACCTATCTCTATCTATCAATCTACCTACCTACCTATCTGTATCTATCTATCTATCTACCTACCTACATATCTGTATCTATATATCTACCTACCTACCTATCTCTATCTATCAATCTACCTACCTACCTATCTGTATCTATCTACCTACCCACCTATCTGTATTTATCTATCTACCTACCTATCTGTATCTATCTACCTACCTACCTACGTATCTCTATCTATCTATCTACCTACCTACCTATCTGTATCTATCAATCTACCTACCTACCTATCTCTATCTATCTATCTACCTACCTACCTATCTGTATCTATCTACCTACCTACCTACCTATCTCTATCTATCAATCTACCTACCTACCTATCTGTATCTATCTATCTACCTACCTACCTATCTGTATCTACCTACCTACCTACCTACCTATCTCTATCTATAAATCTACCTACCTACCTATCTGTATCTATCTATCTACCTACCTACCTATCTGTATCTATCTACCTACCTACCTACCTATCTGTATCTATCTATCTACCTACCTACCTATCTCTATCAATCTACCTACCTACCTATCTCTATCTATCTATCTACCTACCTACCTATCTCTATCTATCTACCTACCTACCTATCTCTATCTATCTACCTACCTACCTACATATCTGTATCTATATATCTACCTACCTACCTCTGTATCTATCTATATACCTATCTACCTATCTCTATCTATCAATCTACCTACCTACCTATCTCTATCTATCTATCTACCTACCCACCTATCTGTATTTATCTATCTAGCTACCTATCTGTATCTATCTACCTACCTACCTACCTAACTCTATCTATCTATCTACCTACCTACCTATCTGTATCTATCAATCTACCTACCTACCTATCTCTATCTATCTATCTACCTACCTACCTATCTCTATCAATCTACCTACCTACCTATCTCTATCTATCTACCTACCTACCTACCTACATATCTGTATCTATATATCTACCTACCTACCTATCTCTATCTATCAATCTACCTACCTACCCATCTCTACCTATCTATCTACCTATCTACCTATCTCTATCTATCAATCTACATACCTACCTATCTCTATCTATCTATCTATCTACCTACATATCTGTATCTATATATCTACCTACCTACCTATCTGTATCTATCTATCTACCTATCTACTATCTCTATCTATCAATCTACCTACCTACCTATCTCTATCTATCTATCTACCTACCTACATATCTGTATCTATATATCTACCTACCTACCTATCTCTATCTATCAATCTACCTACCTACCTATCTGTATCTATCTATCTACCTACCCACCTATCTGTATTTATCTATCTACCTACCTATCTGTATCTATCTACCTACCTATCTGTATCTATCTACCTACCTACCTACCTACCTATCTCTATCTATCAATCTACCTACCTACCTATCTGTATCTATCTATCTACCTACCTACCTATCTGTATCTATCTACCTACCTACCTATCTCTATCTATCAATCTACCTACCTACCTATCTGTATCTATCTATCTACCTACCTACCTATCTGTATCTATCTATCTACCTACCTACCTATCTGTATCTATCTACCTACCTACCTACCTATCTCTATCTATCAATCTACCTACCTACCTATCTGTATCTATCTATCTACCTACCTACCTACCTATCTGTATCTATCTATCTACCTACCTACCTATCTCTATCTATCAATCTACCTACCTACCTATCTGTATCTATCTATCTACCTACCTACCTATCTCTATCTATCTATCTACCTACCTACCTATATCTATCTATCTATCTACCTACCTACCTATCTCTATCTATCAATCTACCTACCTACCTATCTGTATCTATCAATCTACCTACCTACCTATCTCTATCTATCTATCTAGCTACCTATCTCTATCTATCAATCTACCTACCTACCTATCTGTATCTATCAATCTACCTACCTACCTATCTCTATCTATCTACCTACATATCTGTATCTATATATCTACCTACCTACCTATCTCTATCTACCTACCTACCTACCTACCTATCTCTATCTATCAATCTACCTACCTACCTATCTCTATCTACCTATCTACCTACCTACCTATCTCTATCTATCAATCTACCTACCTACCTATCTGTATCTATCAATCTACCTACCTACCTATCTCTATCTATCTATCTATCTACCTACCTATCTCTATCTATCAATCTACCTACCTACCTATCTGTATCTATCTATCTACCTACCTACATATCTGTATCTATATATCTACCTACCTACCTATCTCTATCTATCAATCTACCTACCTACCTATCTGTATCTATCTATCTACCTACCTACCTATCTCTATCTATCTATCTACCTACCTACCTATATCTATCTATCTATCTACCTACCTACCTATCTCTATCTATCAATCTACCTACCTACCTATCTGTATCTATCAATCTACCTACCTACCTATCTCTATCTATCTATCTAGCTACCTATCTCTATCTATCAATCTACCTACCTACCTATCTGTATCTATCAATCTACCTACCTACCTATCTCTATCTATCTACCTACATATCTGTATCTATATATCTACCTACCTACCTATCTCTATCTACCTACCTACCTACCTACCTATCTCTATCTATCAATCTACCTACCTACCTATCTCTATCTACCTATCTACCTACCTACCTATCTCTATCTATCAATCTACCTACCTACCTATCTGTATCTATCAATCTACCTACCTACCTATCTCTATCTATCTATCTATCTACCTACCTATCTCTATCTATCAATCTACCTACCTACCTATCTGTATCTATCTATCTACCTACCTACATATCTGTATCTATATATCTACCTACCTACCTATCTCTATCTATCAATCTACCTACCTACCTATCTGTATCTATCTATCTACCTACCTACATATCTGTATCTATATATCTACCTACCTACCTATCTCTATCTATCAATCTACCTACCTACCTATCTGTATCTATCTATCTACCTACCCACCTATCTGTATTTATCTATCTACCTACCTATCTGTATCTATCTACCTACCTACCTACGTATCTCTATCTATATACCTACCTACCTACCTATCTGTATCTATCAATCTACCTACCTACCTATCTCTATCTATCTATCTACCTACCTACCTATCTGTATCTATCTACCTACCTACCTACCTATCTCTATCTATCAATCTACCTACCTACCTATCTGTATCTATCTATCCACCTACCTACCTATCTGTATCTATCTACCTACCTACCTATCTCTATCTATCAATCTACCTACCTACCTATCTGTATCTATCTATCTACCTACCTACCTATCTCTATCTATATACCTACCTACCTATCTGTATCTATCTATCTACCTACCTACCTATCTCTATCTATCTATCTACCTACCTACCTATATCTATCTATCTATCTACCTACCTACCTATCTCTATCTATCAATCTACCTACCTACCTATCTGTAGCTATCAATATACCTACCTACCTATCTCTATCTATCTATCTACCTACCTATCTCTATCTATCAATCTACCTACCTACCTATCTGTATCTATCAATCTACCTACCTACCTATCTCTATCTATCTATCTACCTACCTATCTGTATCTATCAATCTACCTACCTACCTATCTGTATCTATCTACCTACCTACCTATCTCTATCTATCAATCTACCTACCTACCTATCTGTATCTATCTATCTACCTACCTACCTATCTGTATCTATCAATCTACCTACCTACCTATCTGTATCTATCTATCTACCTACCTACCTATCTGTATCTATCTACCTACCTACCTACCTATCTCTATCTATCAATCTACCTACCTACCTATCTCTATCTATATACCTACCTACCTATCTGTATCTATCTATCTACCTACCTACCTATCTCTATCTATCTATCTACCTACCTACCAATATCTATCTATCTATCTATCTACCTACCTACCTATCTCTATCTATCAATCTACCTACCTACCTATCTGTATCTATCAATCTACCTACCTACCTATCTCTATCTATCTATCTACCTACCTATCTCTATCTATCAATCTACCTACCTACCTATCTGTATCTATCAATCTACCTACCTACCTATCTCTATCTATCTACCTACATATCTGTATCTATATATCTACCTACCTACCTATCTCTATCTATCTACCTACCTACCTACCTATCTCTATCTATCAATCTACCTACCTACCTATCTCTATCTACCTATCTACCTACCTACCTATCTCTATCTATCAATCTACCTTCCTACCTATCTGTATCTATCAATCTACCTACCTACCTATCTCTATCTATCTATCTACCTACCTACCTATCTCTATCTATCAATCTACCTACCTACCTATCTGTATCTATCAATCTACCTACCTACCTATCTGTATCTATCTATCTACCTACCTACCTATCTGTATCTATCTACCTACCTACCTATCTCTATCTATCAATCTACCTACCTACCTATCTGTATCTATCTATCTACCTACCTACCTATCTGTATCTATCAATCTACCTACCTACCTATCTGTATCTATCTATCTACCTACCTACCTATCTGTATCTATCTACCTACCTACCTACCTATCTCTATCTATCAATCTACCTACCTACCTATCTGTATCTATCTATCTACCTACCTACCTATCTGTATCTATCTACCTACCTACCTATCTCTATCTATCAATCTACCTACCTACCTATCTGTATCTATCTATCTACCTACCTACCTATCTGTATCTATCTATCTACCTACCTACCTATCTGTATCTATCTACCTACCTACCTACCTATCTCTATCCATCAATCTACCTACCTACCTATCTGTATCTATCTATCTACCTACCTACCTATCTGTATCTATCTACCTACCTACCTATCTCTATCTATCAATCTACCTACCTACCTATCTGTATCTATCTATCTACCTACCTACCTATCTGTATCTATCTATCTACCTACCTACCTATCTGTATCTATCTACCTACCTACCTACCTATCTCTATCTATCAATCTACCTACCTACCTATCTGTATCTATCTATCTACCTACCTACCTACCTATCTGTATCTATCTATCTACCTACCTACCTATCTCTATCTATATACCTACCTACCTATCTGTATCTATCTTTCTACCTACCTACCTATCTCTATCTATCTATCTACCTACCTACCTATATCTATCTATCTATCTACCTACCTACCTATCTCTATCTATCAATCTACCTACCTACCTATCTGTATCTATCAATCTACCTACCTACCTATCTCTATCTATCTATCTACCTACCTATCTCTATCTATCAATCCACCTACCTACCTATCTGTATCTATCAATCTACCTACCTACCTATCTCTATCTATCTACCTACATATCTGTATCTATATATCTACCTACCTACCTATCTCTATCTATCTACCTACCTACCTACCTATCTCTATCTATCAATCTACCTACCTACCTATCTGTATCTATCAATCTACCTACCTACCTATCTCTATCTATCTATCTACCTACCTACCTATCTCTATCTATCAATCTACCTACCTATCTGTATCTATCAATCTACCTACCTACCTATCTGTATCTATCTATCTACCTACCTACCTATCTGTATCTATCTACCTACCTACCTATCTCTATCTATCAATCTACCTACCTACCTATCTATATCTATCTATCTACCTACCTACCTATCTGTATCTATCAATCTACCTACCTACCTATCTGTATCTATCTATCTACCTACCTACCTATCTGTATCTATCTACCTACCTACCTACCTATCTCTATCTATCAATCTACCTACCTACCTATCTGTATCTATCTATCTACCTCCCTACCTATCTGTATCTATCTACCTACCTACCTATCTCTATCTATCAATCTAGCTACCTACCTATCTGTATCTATCTATCTACCTACCTACCTATCTGTATCTATCTATCTACCTACCTACCTATCTGTATCTATCTACCTACCTACCTACCTATCTCTATCTATCAATCTACCTACCTACCTATCTGTATCTATCTATCTACCTACCTACCTACCTATCTGTATCTATCTACCTACCTACCTATCTCTATCTATATACCTACCTACCTATCTGTATCTATCTATCTACCTACCTACCTATCTCTATCTATCTATCTACCTACCTACCTATATCTATCTATCTATCTACCTACCTACCTATCTCTATCTATCAATCTACCTACCTACCTATCTCTATCTATCTATCTACCTACCTATCTCTATCTATCAATCTACCTACCTACCTATCTGTATCTATCAATCTACCTACCTACCTATCTCTATCTATCTACCTACATATCTGTATCTATATATCTACCTACCTACCTATCTCTATCTATCTACCTACCTACCTACCTATCTCTATCTATCAATCTACCTACCTACCTATCTCTATCTACCTATCTACCTACCTACCTATCTCTATCTATCAATCTACCTACCTACCTATCTGTATCTATCAATCTACCTACCTACCTATCTCTATCTATCTATCTACCTACCTACCTATCTGTATCTATCAATCTACCTACCTACCTATCTGTATCTATCAATCTACCTACCTACCTATCTGTATCTATCTATCTACCTACCTACCTATCTGTATCTATCTACCTACCTACCTATCTCTATCTATCAATCTACCTACCTACCTATCTGTATCTATCTATCTACCTACCTACCTATCTGTATCTATCAATCTACCTACCTATCTCTATCTATCTATCTACCTACCTACCTATCTGTATCTATCTACCTACCTACCTACCTATCTCTATCTATCAATCTACCTACCTACCTATCTGTATCTATCTATCTACCTACCTACCTATCTGTATCTATCTACCTACCTACCTATCTCTATCTATCAATCTACCTACCTACCTATCTGTATCTATCTATCTACCTACCTACCTATCTGTATCTATCTATCTACCTACCTACCTATCTGTATCTATCTACCTACCTACCTACCTATATCTATCTATCAATCTACCTACCTACCTATCTGTATCTATCTATCTACCTACCTACCTACCTATCTGTATCTATCTATCTACCTACCTACCTATCTCTATCTATATACCTACCTATCTGTATCTATCTATCTACCTACCTACCTATCTCTATCTATCTATCTACCTACCTACCTATATCTATCTATCTATCTACCTACCTACCTATCTCTATCTATCAATCTACCTACCTACCTATCTGTATCTATCAATCTACCTACCTACCTATCTCTATCTATCTACCTACATATCTGTATCTATATATCTACCTACCTACCTATCTCTATCTATCTACCTACCTACCTACCTATCTCTATCTATCAATCTACCTACCTACCTATCTCTATCTACCTATCTACCTACCTACCTATCTGTATCTATCTATCTACCTACCTACCTATCTGTATCTATCTATCTACCTACCTACCTATCTGTATCTATCTACCTACATACCTACCTATCTCTATCTATCAATCTACCTACCTACCTATCTGTATCTCTCTATCTACCTACCTACCTACCTATCTGTATCTATCTATCTACCTACCTATCTGTATCTATCTATCTACCTACCTACCTATCTGTATCTATCTATCTACCTACCTACCTATCTCTATCTATCTATCTACCTACCTACCTATATCTATCTATCTATCTACCTACCTACCTATCTCTATCTATCAATCTACCTACCTACCTATCTGTATCTATCAATCTACCTACCTACCTATCTCTATCTATCTATCTACCTACCTATCTCTATCTATCAATCTACCTACCTACCTATCTGTATCTATCAATCTACCTACCTACCTATCTCTATCTATCTACCTACATATCTGTATCTATATATCTACCTACCTACCTATCTCTATCTATCTACCTACCTACCTACCTATCTCTATCTATCAATCTACCTACCTACCTATCTCTATCTACCTATCTACCTACCTACCTATCTCTATCTATCAATCTACCTACCTACCTATCTGTATCTATCAATCTACCTACCTACCTATCTCTATCTATCTATCTACCTACCTACCTATCTCTATCTATCAATCTACCTACCTACCTATCTCTATCTATCTATCTACCTACCTACCTATCTGTATCTATCAATCTACCTACCTACCTATCTCTATCTATCTATCTACCTACCTACCTATCTCTATCTATCAATCTACCTACCTACCTATCTCTATCTATCTATCTACCTACCTACCTATCTCTATCTATCAATCTACCTACCTACCTATCTTTATCTATCAATCTACCTACCTACATATCTCTATCTATCTACCTACCTACCTACCTATCTCTATCTACCTACCTACCTACCTATCTTTATCTATCTATCTACCTACCCATCTATCTCTATCTATCTATCTACCTACCTATCTATCTGTATCTATCTATCTACCTATCTACCTATCTCTATCTATCTATCTACCTACCTACCTATCTGTATCTAACTATCTACCTACCTACCTATCTCTATCTATCAATCTACCTACCTTCCTATCTGTATCTATCAATCTACCTACCTACCTATCTCTATCTATCTACCTACCTACCTATCTCTATCTATCTACCTACCTACCTACCTACCTATCTCTATCAATCTACCTACCTACCTATCTCTATCTATCTATCTACCTACCTACCTATCTCTATCTATCTATATACCTACCTACCTATCTCTATCTATCAATCTACCTACCTACCTACCTATCTGTATCTATCTATCTACCTACCCACCTATCTCTATCTATCTATCTACCTACCTACCTATATGTATCTATCTATCTACCTATCTTTATCTATCTATCTACCTACCTACCTATCTCTATCTATCTATCTACCTACCTACCTATCTCTATCTATCTATCTACCTACCTACCTATCTGTATCTATCAATCTACCTACCTACCTATCTCTATCTATCTATCTACCTACCTACCTATCTCTATCTATCTACCTACCTACCTACCTATCTCTATCTATCAATCTACCTACCTACCTATCTCTATCTATCTATCTACCTACCTACCTATCTCTATCTATCTATCTACCTACCTACCTATCTCTATCAATCTACCTACCTACCTATCTCTATCTATCTACCTACCTACCTACCTATCTGTATGTATCAATCTACCTACCTACCTATCTCTATCTATCAATCTACCTACCTACCTATCTGTATCTATCTATCTACCTACCTACCTATCTGTATCTATCAATCTACCTACCTACATATCTGTATCTATCTATCTACCTATCTACCTATCTCTATCTATCAATCTACCTACCTACCTATCTCTATCTATCTATCTACCTACCTACCTATCTCTATCTATTTACCTACCTACCTATCTATCAATCTACCTACCTACCTATCTGTATCTATCAATCTACCTAGCTACCTATCTCTATCTATCTACCTACCTACCTACCTACCTACCTACCTACCTACCTACCTACCTACCTACATATCTGTATCTATATATCTACCTACCTACCTATCTCTATCTATCAAACTACCTACCTACCTATCTCTATCTATCAATCTACCTACCTACCTATCTCTATCTATCTATCTACCCACCTACCTATCTCTATCTATCTATCTACATACCTACCTATCTGTATCTATCTATCTACCTACCTACATATCTGTATCTATCTATCTACCTACCCACCTATTTGTATCTATCAATCTACCTACCTACCTATCTCTATCTATCTATCTACCTACCTACATATCTGTATCTATCTACCTACCTACCTACCTATCTGTATCTATCTATCTACCTACCTACATATCTGATCTATATATCTACCTACCTACCTATCTGTATCTATCTATCTACCTACCTACCTATCTCTATCTATCTATCTACCTACCTACTTACCTATCTCTATCAATCTACCTACCTACCTATCTCTATCTACCTACCTACCTACCTACCTATCTCTATCTATCAATCTACCTACCTACCTATCTGTATCAATCTATCTATCTACCTACCTATCTCTATCTATCAATCTACCTACTTACCTATCTCTATCTATCTATCTACCTACCTACATATCTTTATCTATATATCTACCTACCTACCTATCTGTATCTATCTATCTATCTACCTATCTACCTATCTCTATCTATCAATCTACCTACCTACCTATCTCTATCTATCTATCTACCTACCCACCTATCTGTATTTATCTATCTACCTACCTATCTCTATCTATCAATCTACCTACCTACCTTTCTGTATCTATCTATCTACCTATCTACCTATCTCTATCTATCAATCTACCTACCTACCTATCTGTATCTATCTATATACCTACCTACATATCTGTATCTATATATCTACCTACCTACCTATCTCTATTTATCAATCTACCTACCTACCTATCTGTATCTATCTATCTACCTACCCACCTATTTGTATTTATCTATCTACCTACCTATCTGTATCTATCTACCTACCTACCTACGTATCTCTATCTATCTATCTACCTACCTACCTATCTGTATCTATCAATCTACCTACCTACCTATCTCTATCTATCAATCTACCGACCTACCTATCTGTATCTATCTATCTACCTACCTACCTATCTGTATCTATCAATCTACCTACCTACCTACCTCTATCTATCTATCTATCTACCTACCTACCTATCTGTATCTATCTACCTACCTACCTACCTATCTCTATCTATCAATCTACCTACCTACCTATCTGTATCTATCTATCTACCTACCTACCTATCTGTATCTATCTACCTACCTACCTACCTATCTCTATCTATCAATCTACCTACCTACCTATCTGTATCTATCTATCTACCTAACTACCTATCTGTATCTATCTATCTACCTACCTACCTATCTCTATCTATCTATCTACCTAGCTACCTATCTGTATCTATCTATCTACCTACCTACCTATCTCTATCTATCTATCTACCTACCTACCTATCTCTATCTATCTATCTACCTACCTACCTATCTCTATCTATCAATCTACCTACCTACCTATCTGTATCCATCAATCTACCTACCTACCTATCTCTATCTATCTATCTACCTACCTACCTATCTCTATCTATCTACCTACCTACCTACCTATCTCTATCAATCTACCTACCTACCTATCTCTATCTATCTATCTACCTACCTACCTATCTCTATCTATCTATCTATCTACCTACCTACCTATCTCTATCTATCAATCTACCTACCTACCTATCTGTATCTATCTATCTACCTACCCACCTATCTCTATCTATCTATCTACCTACCTACCTATCTGTATCTATCTATCTACCTACCTACCTATCTGTATCTATCTATCTACCTACCTACCTATCTCTATCTATCTATCTACCTACCTACCTATCTCTATCTATCTATCTATCTATCTACCTACCTACCTATCTCTATCTATCAATCTACCTACCTACCTATCTGTATCTATCAATCTACCTACCTACCTATCTCTATCTATCTACCTACCTACCTACCTATCTCTATCAATCTACCTACCTACCTATCTCTATCTATCTATCTACCTACCCACCTATCTGTATCTATCTATCTACCTACCCACCTATCTCTATCTATCTATCTACCTACCTACCTACCTATCTGTATCTATCTATCTACCTACCTAGCTATCTGTATCTATCTATCTACCTACCTACCTATCTGTATCTATCTATCTACCTACCTACCTATCTGTATCTATCTATCTACCTACCTACCTATCTCTATCTATCTATCTACCTACCTACCTATCTCTATCTATCTATCTACCTACCTACCTATCTCTATCTATCAATCGACCTACCTACCTATCTGTATCTATCAATCTACCTACCTACCTATCTCTATCTATCTATCTACATACCTACCTAGCTCTATCTATCAATCTACCTACCTACCTACCTATCTGTATCTATCAATCTTCCTACCTACCTATCTCTATCTATCTACCTACATATCTGTATCTATATATCTACCTACCTACCTATCTCTATCTATCTACCTACCTACCTACCTACCTCTATCTATCAATCTACCTACCTACCTATCTCTATCTATCTATCTACCTACCTACCTATCTCTATCTATCAATCTACCTTCCTACCTATCTGTATCTATCAATCTACCTACCTACCTATCTCTATCTATCTATCTATCTATCTATCTATCTATCTATCTATCTATCTATCTATCTATCTATCTATCTATCTATCTATCTATCTATCTATCTATCTACCTACCTACCTATCTCTATCTATCAATCTACCTACCTACCTATCTGTATCTATCAATCTACCTACCTACCTATCTCTATCTATCTATCTACCTACCTACCTATCTCTATCTATAAATCTACCTACCTACCTATCTGTATCTATCTATCTACCTACCCACCTATCTCTATCTATCTATCTACCTACCTATCTATCTGTATCTATCTATCTACCTATCTACCTATCTGTATCTATCTATCTACCTACCTACCTATCTCTATCTATCTATCTACCTACCTACCTATCTCTATCTATAAATCTACCTACCTACCTATCTGTATCTATCTATCTACCTACCCACCTATCTCTATCTATCTATCTACCTACCTATCTATCTGTATCTATCTATCTACCTATCTACCTATCTCTATCTATCTATCTACCTACCTACCTATCTCTATCTATCTGTCTACCTACCTACCTATCTCGATCTATCAATCTACCTACCTACCTATCTGTATCTATCTATCTACCTACCCACCTATCTCTATCTATCTATCTATCTATCTATCTACCTACCTACCTATCTGTATCTATCTATCTACCTACCTACCTATCTGTATCTATCTATCTACCTACCTACCTATCTCTATCTATCTATCTACCTACCTACCTATCTCTATCTATCTATCTACCTACCTACCTACCTATCTCTATCTATCTATCTATCTATCTATCTATCTATCTATCTATCTATCTATCTATCTATCTATCTATCTATCTATCTATCTATCTATCTACCTACCTATCTCTATCTATCAATCTACCTACCTACCTATCTGTATCTATCAATCTACCTACCTACCTATCTCTATCTATCTACCTACCTACCTACCTATCTCTATCAATCTACCTACCTACCTATCTCTATCTATCTATCTACCTACCTACCTATCTCTATCTATCTATCTACCTACCTACCTATCTGTATCTATCTATCTACCTACCCACCTATCTCTATCTATCTATCTACCTACCTACCTATCTGTATCTATCTATCTACCTACCTACCTATCTGTATCTATCTATCTACCTACCTACCTATCTGTAATTATCTATCTACCTACCTACCTATCTCTATCTATCTATCTACCTACCTACCTATCTCTATCTATCTATCTACCTACCTACCTATCTCTATCTATCAATCGACCTACCTACCTATCTGTATCTATCAATCTACCTACCTACCTATCTCTATCTAGCTACCTACATATCTGTATCTATATATCTACCTACCTACCTATCTCTATCTTTCTACCTACCTACCTACCTACCTCTATCTATCAATCTACCTACCTACCTATCTCTATCTATCTATCTACCTACCTACCTATCTCTATCTATCAATCTACCTACCTACCTATCTGTATCTATCAATCTACCTACCTACCTATCTCTATCTATCTATCTATCTACCTACCTACCTATCTCTATCTATCAATCTACCTACCTACCTATCTGTATCTATCAATCTACCTACCTACCTATCTCTATCTATCTATCTACCTACCTACCTATCTCTATCTATAAATCTACCTACCTACCTATCTGTATCTATCTATCTACCTACCCACCTATCTCTATCTATCTATCTACCTACCTATCTATCTGTATCTATCTATCTACCTATCTACCTATCTCTATCTATCTATCTACCTACCTACCTATCTCTATCTATCTCTCTACCTACCTACCTATCTCTATCTATCAATCTACCTACCTACCTATCTGTATCTATCTATCTACCTACCTACCTATCTGTATCTATCAATCTACATACCTACCTATCTCTATCTATCTACCTACCTACCTACCTATCTCTATCTATCAATTTACCTACCTACCTATCTCTATCTATCTATCTACCTACCTACATATCTGTATCTATCTACCTACCTACCTACCTATCTCTATCTATCAATCTACCTACCTACCTATCTGTATCTATCTATCTACCTACCCACCTATCTCTATCTATCTATCTACCTACCTATCTATCTGTATCTATCTATCTACCTATCTACCTATCTCTATCTATCTATCTACCTACCTACCTATCTCTATCTATCTCTCTACCTACCTACCTATCTCTATCTATCAATCTACCTACCTACCGATCTGTATCTATCTATCTACCTACCTACCTATCTGTATCTATCAATCTACCTACCTACCTATCTCTATCTATCTACCTACCTACCTACCTATCTCTATCTATCAATTTACCTACCTACCTATCTCTATCTATCTACCTACCTACCTACCTATCTCTATCTATCAATCTACCTACCTACCTATCTGTATCTATCAATCTACCTACCTACTTATCTCTATCTATCTATCTATCTACCTACCTACCTATCTGTATCTATCAATCTACCTACCTACCTATCTCTATCTATCTACCTATATATCTGTATCTATATATCTACCTACCTACCTATCTCTATATATCTACCTACCTACCTATCTCTATCTATCAATCTACCTACCTATCTCTATCTATCTATCTACCTACCTACCTATCTCTATCTATCAATCTACCTACCTACCTATCTGTATCTATCAATCTACCTACCTACCTATCTCTATCTATCTACCTACATATCTGTATCTATATATCTACATACCTACCTATCTCTATCTATCTACCTACCTACCTACCTACCTCTATCTATCAATCTACCTACCTACCTATCTCTATCTATCAATCTACCTACCTACCTATCTGTATCTATCAATCTACCTACCTACCTATCTCTATCTATCTATCTACCTACCTATCTCTATCTATAAATCTACCTACCTACCTATCTGTATCTATCTATCTACCTACCCACCTATCTCTATCTATCTATCTACCTACCTATCTATCTGTATCTATCTATCTACCTATCTACCTATCTCTATCTATCTATCTACCTACCTACCTATCTCTATCTACCTATCTACCTACCTATCTGTATCTATCTATCTACCTACCTACCTATCTCTATCTATCTATCTACCTACCTTCCTATCTGTATCTATCAATCTACCTACCTACCTATCTCTATCTATCTATCTACCTACCTACCTATCTCTATCTATCTACCTACCTACCTACCTATCTCTATCAATCTACCTACCTACCTATCTCTATCTATCTATCTACCTACCTACCTATCTCTATCTATCTACCTACCTACCTATCTCTATCTATCTATCTACCTATCTACCTATCTTTATCTATCTATCTACCTACCTACCTATCTCTATCTATCTATCTACCTACCTACCTATCTCTATCTATCAATCTACCTACCTACTTATCTGTATCTATCTATCTACCTACCTACCTATCTCTATCTATCTATCTACCTACCTACCTTTCTCTATCTATCTACCTACCTACCTATCTCTATCTATCAATCTACCTACCTACCTATCTGTATCTATCTATCTACCTACCCACCTATCTCTATCTATCTATCTACCTACCTACCTATCTGTATCTATCAATCTACCTACCTACCTATCTCTATCTATCTACCTACATATCTGTATCTATATATCTACCTACCTACCTATCTCTATATATCTACCTACCTACCTATCTCTATCTATCTACCTACATATCTGTATCTATATATCTACCTACCTACCTATCTCTATCTATCTACCTACCTACCTACCTACCTCTATCTATCAATCTACCTACCTACCTATCTCTATCTATCAATCTACCTACCTACCTATCTGTATCTATCAATCTACCTACCTACCTATCTCTATCTATCTATCTACCTACCTACCTATCTCTATCAATAAATCTACCTACCTACCTATCTGTATCTATCTACCTACCCACCTATCTCTATCTATCTATCTACCTACCTATCTATCTGTATCTATCTATCTACCTATCTACCTATCTCTATCTATCTATCTACCTACCTACCTATCTCTATCTATCTATCTACCTACCTACCTATCTCTATCTATCAATCTACCGACCTACCGATCTGTATCTATCTATCTACCTACCTACCTATCTCTATCTATCAATCTACCTACCTTCCTATCTGTATCTATCAATCTACCTACCTACCTATCTCTATCTATCTATCTACCTACCTACCTATCTCTATCTATCTACCTACCTACCTACCTATCTCTATCAATCTACCTACATACCTATCTCTATCTATCTATCTACCTACCTACCTATCTCTATCTATCTACCTACCTACCTATCTCTATCTATCAATCTACCTACCTACCTATCTGTATCTATCTATCTACCTACCCACCTATCTCTATCTATCTATCTACCTACCTACCTATCTGTATCTATCTATCTACCTATCTACCTATCTTTATCTATCTATCTACCTACCTACCTATCTCTATCTATCTATCTACCTACCTACCTATCTCTATCTATCAATCTACCTACCTACTTATCTGTATCTATCTATCTACCTACCTACCTATCTCTATCTATCTATCTACCTACCTACCTATCTCTATCTATCTACCTAACTACCTATCTCTATCTATCAATCTACCTACCTACCTATCTGTATCTATCTATCTACCTACCCACCTATCTCTATCCATCTATCTACCTACCTACCTATCTGTATCTATCTATCTACCTATCTACCTATCTTTATCTATCTATCTACCTACCTACCTATCTCTATCTATCTATCTACCTACCTACCTATCTCTATCTATCAATCTACCTACCTACTTATCTGTATCTATCTATCTACCTACCTACCTATCTCTATCTATCAATCTACCTACCTTCCTATCTGTATCTATCAATCTACCTACCTACCTATCTCTATCTATCAATCTACCTACCTACCTATCTGTATCTATCAATCTTCCTACCTACCTATCTCTATCTATCTATCTACCTACCTACCTATCTGTATCTATCTATCTACCTACCTACCTATCTGTATCTATCAATCTACCTACCTACCTATCTCCATCTATCTACCTACCTACCTACCTATCTCTATCTATCTATCTACCTACCTACCTATCTGTATCTATCTATCTATCTACCTACCTACCTATCTCTATCTATCTATCTACCTACCTACCTATCTCTATCTATCTATCTACCTACCTATCTCTATCTATCAATCTACCTACCTACCTATCTGTATCTATCAATCTACCTACCTACTTATCTCTATCTATCTATCTATCTACCTACCTACCTATCTCTATCTATCAATCTACCTACCTACCTATCTGTATCTATCAATCTACCTACCTACCTATCTCTATCTATCTACCTACATATCTGTATCTATATATCTACCTACCTACCTATCTCTATCTATCTACCTACCTACCTACCTATCTCTATCTATCAATCTACCTACCTACCTATCTCTATCTATCTACCTACCTACCTACCTACCTATCTCTATCTATCAATCTACCTACCTACCTATCTGTATCTATCAATCTACCTACCTACCTATCTCTATCTATCTATCTACCTACCTACCTATCTCTATCTATCAATCTACCTACCTATCTCTATCTATCAATCTACCTACCTACCTATCTCTATCTATCTACCTACCTACCTACCTATCTCTATCAATCTACTTACCTACCTATCTCTATCTATCTATCTACCTACCTACCTATCTCTATCTATCAATCTACCTACCTACCTATCTTTATCTATCTATCTACCTACCCACCTATCTCTATCTATCTACCTACCTATCTATCTGTATCTATCTATCTACCTATCTACCTATCTCTATCTATCAATCTACCTACCTACCTTTCTGTATCTATCTATCTACCTATCTACCTATCTCTATCTATCAATCTACCTACCTACCTATCTGTATCTATCTATATACCTACCTACATATCTGTATCTATATATCTACCTACCTACCTATCTCTATTTATCAATCTACCTACCTACCTATCTGTATCTATCTATCTACCTACCCACCTATTTGTATTTATCTATCTACCTACCTATCTGTATCTATCTACCTACCTACCTACGTATCTCTATCTATCTATCTACCTACCTACCTATCTGTATCTATCAATCTACCTACCTACCTATCTCTATCTATCAATCTACCTACCTACCTATCTGTATCTATCTATCTACCTACCTACCTATCTGTATCTATCAATCTACCTACCTACCTACCTCTATCTATCTATCTACCTACCTACCTATCTGTATCTATCTACCTACCTACCTACCTATCTCTATCTATCAATCTACCTACCTACCTATCTGTATCTATCTATCTACAGACCTACCTATCTGTATCTATCTACCTACCTACCTACCTATCTCTATCTATCAATCTACCTACCTACCTATCTGTATCTATCTATCTACCTAACTACCTATCTGTATCTATCTATCTACCTACCTACCTACCTATCTCTATCTATCTATCTACCTAGCTACCTATCTGTATCTGTCAATCTACCTACCTACATATCTGTATCTATCTATCTACCTACCTACCTATCTCTATCTATCTATCTACCTACCTACCTATCTCTATCTATCAATCTACCTACCTACCTATCTGTATCTATCAATCTACCTACCTACCTATCTCTATATATCTATCTACCTACCTACCTATCTCTATCTATCAATCTACCTACCTACCTATCTGTATCTAGCAATCTACCTACCTACCTATCTCTATCTTTCTACCTACATATCTGTATCTATATATCTACCTACCTACCTATCTCTATCTATCTACCTACCTACCTACCTATCTCTATCTATCAATCTACCTACCTACCTATCTCTATCTATCTATCTACCTACCTACCTATCTCTATCTATCAATCTACCTACCTACCTATCTGTATCTATCAATCTACCTACCTACCTATCTCTATCTATCTATCTACCTACCTACCTATCTCTATCTATCTACCTACCTACCTACCTACCTATCTCTATCAATCTACCTACCTACCTATCTCTATCTATCTATCTACCTACCTACCTATCTCTATCTATCTATCTATCTACCTACCTACCTATCTCTATCTATCAATCTACCTACCTACCTATCTGTATCTATCTATCTACCTACCCACCTATCTCTATCTATCTATCTACCTACCTACCTCTCTGTATCTATCTATCTACCTACCTACCTATCTGTATCTATCTATCTACCTACCTACCTATCTCTATCTATCTATCTACCTACCTACCTATCTCTATCTATCTATCTATCTACCTACCTACCTATCTCTATCTATCAATCTACCTACCTACCTATCTGTATCTATCAATCTACCTACCTACCTATCTCTATCTATCTACCTACCTACCTACCTATCTCTATCAATCTACCTACCTACCTATCTCTATCTATCTATCTACCTACCCACCTATCTGTATCTATCTATCTACCTACCCACCTATCTCTATCTATCTATCTACCTACCTACCTATCTGTATCTATCTATCTACCTACCTAGCTATCTGTATCTATCTATCTACCTACCTACCTATCTGTATCTATCTATCTACCTACCTACCTATCTGTATCTATCTATCTACCTACCTACCTATCTCTATCTATCTATCTACCTACCTACCTATCTCTATCTATCTATCTACCTACCTATCTCTATCTATCAATCGACCTACCTACCTATCTGTATCTATCAATCTACCTACCTACCTATCTCTATCTATCTATCTACATACCTACCTAGCTCTATCTATCAATCTACCTACCTACCTATCTGTATCTATCAATCTACCTACCTACCTATCTCTATCTATCTACCTACATATCTGTATCTATATATCTACCTACCTACCTATCTCTATCTATCTACCTACCTACCTACCTACCTCTATCTATCAATCTACCTACCTACCTATCTCTATCTATCTATCTACCTACCTACCTATCTCTATCTATCAATCTACCTACCTACCTATCTGTATCTATCAATCTACCTACCTACCTATCTCTATCTATCTATCTATCTATCTATCTATCTATCTATCTATCTATCTATCTATCTATCTATCTATCTATCTATCTATCTATCTATCTATCTATCTACCTACCTACCTATCTCTATCTATCAATCTACCTACCTACCTATCTGTATCTATCAATCTACCTACCTACCTATCTCTATCTATCTATCTACCTACCTACCTATCTCTATCTATAAATCTACCTACCTACCTATCTGTATCTATCTATCTACCTACCCACCTATCTCTATCTATCTATCTACCTACCTATCTATCTGTATCTATCTATCTACCTATCTACCTATCTCTATCTATCTATCTACCTACCTACCTATCTCTATCTATCTATCTACCTACCTACCTATCTCTATCTATAAATCTACCTACCTACCTATCTGTATCTATCTATCTACCTACCCACCTATCTCTATCTATCTATCTACCTACCTATCTATCTGTATCTATCTATCTACCTATCTACCTATCTCTATCTATCTACCTACCTACCTATCTCTATCTATCTGTCTACCTACCTACCTATCTCGATCTATCAATCTACCTACCTACCTATCTGTATCTATCTATCTACCTACCCACCTATCTCTATCTATCTATCTACCTACCTACCTATCTGTATTTATCTATCTACCTACCTACCTATCTGTATCTATCTATCTACCTACCTACCTATCTCTATCTATCTATCTACCTACCTACCTATCTCTATCTATCTATCTACCTACCTACCTACCTATCTCTATCTATCTATCTATCTATCTATCTATCTATCTACCTACCTATCTCTATCTATCAATCTACCTACCTACCTATCTGTATCTATCAATCTACCTACCTACCTATCTCTATCTATCTACCTACCTACCTATCTATCTCTATCAATCTACCTACCTACCTATCTCTATCTATCTATCTACCTACCTACCTATCTCTATCTATCTATCTACCTACCTACCTATCTGTATCTATCTATCTACCTACCCACCTATCTCTATCTATCTATCTACCTACCTACCTATCTGTATCTATCTATCTACCTACCTACCTATCTGTATCTATCTATCTACCTACCTACCTATCTGTAATTATCTATCTACCTACCTACCTATCTCTATCTATCTATCTACCTACCTACCTATCTCTATCTATCTATCTACCTACCTACCTATCTCTATCTATCAATCGACCTACCTACCTATCTGTATCTATCAATCTACCTACCTACCTATCTCTATCTATCTATCTACCTACCTACCTAGCTCTATCTATCAATCTACCTACCTACCTATCTGTATCTATCAATCTACCTACCTACCTATCTCTATCTAGCTACCTACATATCTGTATCTATATATCTACCTACCTACCTATCTCTATCTTTCTACCTACCTACCTACCTACCTCTATCTATCAATCTACCTACCTACCTATCTCTATCTATCTATCTACCTACCTACCTATCTCTATCTATCAATCTACCTACCTACCTATCTGTATCTATCAATCTACCTACCTACCTATCTCTATCTATCTATCTACCTACCTACCTATCTCTATCTATCAATCTACCTACCTACCTATCTGTATCTATCAATCTACCTACCTACCTATCTCTATATATCTATCTACCTACCTACCTATCTTTATCTATAAATCTACCTACCTACCTATCTGTATCTATCTATCTACCTACCCACCTATCTCTATCTATCTATCTACCTACCTATCTATCTGTATCTATCTATCTACCCATCTACCTATCTCTATCTATCTATCTACCTACCTACCTATCTCTATCTATCTCTCTACCTACCTACCTATCTCTATCTATCAATCTACCTACCTACCTATCTGTATCTATCTATCTACCTACCTACCTATCTGTATCTATCTATCTACCTACCTACCTATCTGTATCTATCTATCTACCTACCTACCTATCTCTATCTATCTACCTACCTACCTATCTCTATCTATCTATCTACCTACCTACCTATCTCTATCTATCAATCTACCTACCTACCTATCTGTATCTATCAATCTACCTACCTACTTATCTCTATCTATCTATCTACCTACCTACCTATCTCTATCTATCTATCTACCTACCTACCTATCTGTATCTATCTATCTACCTACCTACCTATCTGTATCTATCAATCTACCTACCTACCTACCTATCTCTATCTATCTACCTACCTACCTACCTATCTCTATCTATCAATTTACCTACCTACCTATCTCTATCTATCTATCTACCTACCTACATATCTGTATCTATCTACCTACCTACCTACCTATCTCTATCTATCAATCTACCTACCTACCTATCTGTATCTATCAATCTACCTACCTACTTATCTCTATCTATCTATCTACCTACCTACCTATCTGTATCTATCAATCTACCTACCTACCTATCTCTATCTATCTACCTATATATCTGTATCTACATATCTACCTACCTACCTATCTCTATATATCTACCTACCTACCTACCTATCTCTATCTATCAATCTACCTACCTATCTCTATCTATCTATCTATCTACCTACCTATCTCTATCTATCAATCTACCTACCTACCTATCTGTATCTATCAATCTACCTACCTACCTATCTCTATCTATCTACCTACATATCTGTATCTATATATCTACCTACCTACCTATCTCTATCTATCTACCTACCTACCTACCTACCTCTATCTATCAATCTACCTACCTACCTATCTCTATCTATCAATCTACCTACCTACCTATCTGTATCTATCAATCTACCTACCTACCTATCTCTATCTATCTATCTACCTACCTATCTCTATCTATAAATCTACCTACCTACCTATCTGTATCTATCTATCTACCTACCCACCTATCTCTATCTATCTATCTACCTACCTATCTATCTGTATCTATCTATCTACCTATCTACCTATCTCTATCTATCTATCTACCTACCTACCTATCTCTATCTATCTATCTACCTACCTACCTATCTCTATCTATCAGTCTACCTACCTACCTATCTGTATCTATCTATCTACCTACCTACCTATCTCTATCTATCAATCTACCTACCTTCCTATCTGTATCTATCAATCTACCTACCTACCTATCTCTATCTATCTATCTACCTACCTACCTATCTCTATCTATCTACCTACCTACCTACCTATCTCTATCAATCTACCTACCTACCTATCTCTATCTATCTATCTACCTACCTACCTATCTCTATCTATCTACCTACCTACCTATCTCTATCTATCTATCTACCTATCTACCTATCTTTATCTATTTATCTACCTACCTACCTATCTCTATCTATCTATCTACCTACCTACCTATCTCTATCTATCAATCTACCTACCTACTTATCTGTATCTATCTATCTACCTACCTACCTATCTCTATCTATCTATCTACCTACCTACCTTTCTCTATCTATCTACCTACCTACCTATCTCTATCTATCAATCTACCTACCTACCTATCTGTATCTATCTATCTACCTACCCACCTATCTCTATCTATCTATCTACCTACCTACCTATCTGTATCTATCAATCTACCTACCTACCTATCTCTATCTATCTACCTACATATCTGTATCTATATATCTACCTACCTACCTATCTCTATATATCTACCTACCTACCTATCTCTATCTATCTACCTACATATCTGTATCTATATATCTACCTACCTACCTATCTCTATCTATCTACCTACCTACCTACCTACCTCTATCTATCAATCTACCTACCTACCTATCTCTATCTATCAATCTACCTACCTACCTATCTGTATCTATCAATCTACCTACCTACCTATCTCTATCTATCTATCTACCTACCTACCTATCTCTATCAATAAATCTACCTACCTACCTATCTGTATCTATCTACCTACCCACCTATCTCTATCTATCTATCTACCTACCTATCTATCTGTATCTATCTATCTACCTATCTACCTATCTCTATCTATCTATCTACCTACCTACCTATCTCTATCTATCTATCTACCTACCTACCTATCTCTATCTATCAATCTACCGACCTACCTATCTGTATCTATCTATCTACCTACCTACCTATCTCTATCTATCAATCTACCTACCTTCCTATCTGTATCTATCAATCTACCTACCTACCTATCTCTATCTATCTATCTACCTACCTACCTATCTCTATCTATCTACCTACCTACCTACCTATCTCTATCAATCTACCTACCTACCTATCTCTATCTATCTATCTACCTACCTACCTATCTCTATCTATCTACCTACCTACCTATCTCTATCTATCAATCTACCTACCTACCTATCTGTATCTATCTATCTACCTACCCACCTATCTCTATCTATCTATCTACCTACCTACCTATCTGTATCTATCTATCTACCTATCTACCTATCTTTATCTATCTATCTACCTACCTACCTATCTCTATCTATCTATCTACCTACCTACCTATCTCTATCTATCAATCTACCTACCTACTTATCTGTATCTATCTATCTACCTACCTACCTATCTCTATCTATCTATCTACCTACCTACCTATCTCTATCTATCTACCTAACTACCTATCTCTATCTATCAATCTACCTACCTACCTATCTGTATCTATCTATCTACCTACCCACCTATCTCTATCTATCTATCTACCTACCTACCTATCTGTATCTATCTATCTACCTATCTACCTATCTTTATCTATCTATCTACCTACCTACCTATCTCTATCTATCTATCTACCTACCTACCTATCTCTATCTATCAATCTACCGACCTACCTATCTGTATCTATCTATCTACCTACCTACCTATCTCTATCTATCAATCTACCTACCTTCCTATCTGTATCTATCAATCTACCTACCTACCTATCTCTATCTATCTATCTACCTACCTACCTATCTCTATCTATCTACCTACCTACCTACCTATCTCTATCAATCTACCTACCTACCTATCTCTATCTATCTATCTACCTACCTACCTATCTCTATCTATCTACCTACCTACCTATCTCTATCTATCAATCTACCTACCTACCTATCTGTATCTATCTATCTACCTACCCACCTATCTCTATCTATCTATCTACCTACCTACCTATCTGTATCTATCTATCTACCTATCTACCTATCTTTATCTATCTATCTACCTACCTACCTATCTCTATCTATCTATCTACCTACCTACCTATCTCTATCTATCAATCTACCTACCTACTTATCTGTATCTATCTATCTACCTACCTACCTATCTCTATCTATCTATCTACCTACCTACCTATCTCTATCTATCTACCTAACTACCTATCTCTATCTATCAATCTACCTACCTACCTATCTGTATCTATCTATCTACCTACCCACCTATCTCTATCTATCTATCTACCTACCTACCTATCTGTATCTATCTATCTACCTATCTACCTATCTTTATCTATCTATCTACCTACCTACCTATCTCTATCTATCTATCTACCTACCTACCTATCTCTATCTATCAATCTACCTACCTACTTATCTGTATCTATCTATCTACCTACCTACCTATCTCTATCTATCAATCTACCTACCTTCCTATCTGTATCTATCAATCTACCTACCTACCTATCTCTATCTATCAATCTACCTACCTACCTATCTGTATCTATCAATCTTCCTACCTACCTATCTCTATCTATCTATCTACCTACCTACCTATCTGTATCTATCTATCTACCTACCTACCTATCTGTATCTATCAATCTACCTACCTACCTATCTCCATCTATCTACCTACCTACCTACCTATCTCTATCTATCTATCTACCTACCTACCTATCTGTATCTATCTATCTATCTACCTACCTACCTATCTCTATCTATCTATATACCTACCTACCTATCTCTATCTATCTATCTACCTACCTATCTCTATCTATCAATCTACCTACCTACCTATCTGTATCTATCAATCTACCTACCTACTTATCTCTATCTATCTATCTATCTACCTACCTATCTCTATCTATCAATCTACCTACCTACCTATCTGTATCTATCAATCTACCTACCTACCTATCTCTATCTATCTACCTACATATCTGTATCTATATATCTACCTACCTACCTATCTCTATTTATCTACCTACCTACCTACCTATCTCTATCTATCAATCTACCTACCTACCTATCTCTATCTATCTACCTACCTACCTACCTACCTATCTCTATCTATCAATCTACCTACCTACCTATCTGTATCTATCAATCTACCTACCTACCTATCTCTATCTATCTATCTACCTACCTACCTATCTCTATCTATCAATCTACATACCTATCTCTATCTATCAATCTACCTACCTACCTATCTCTATCTATCTACCTACCTACCTACCTATCTCTATCAATCTACTTACCTACCTATCTCTATCTATCTATCTACCTACCTACCTATCTCTATCTATCAATCTACCTACCTACCTATCTTTATCTATCTATCTACCTACCCACCTATCTCTATCTATCTACCTACCTATCTATCTGTATCTATCTATCTACCTATCTACCTATCTCTATCTATCTATCTACCTACCTACCTATCTCTATCTACCTATCTACCTACCAACCTATCTCTATCTATCAATCTACCTACCTACCTATCTGTATCTATCTATGTACCTACCTACCTATCTCTATCTATCAATCTACCTACCTTCCTATCTGTATCTATCAATCTACCTACCTACCTATCTCTATCTATCTATCTACCTACCTACCTATCTCTATCTATCTACCTACCTACCTACCTATCTCTATCAATCTACCTACCTACCTATCTCTATCTATCTATCTACCTACCTACCTATCTCTATCTATCTATCTACCTACCTACCTATCTCTATCTATCAATCTACCTACCTACCTATCTGTATCTATCCATCTACCTACCCACCTATCTCTATCTATCTATCTACCTACCTACCTATCTCTATCTATCTACCTACCTACCTACCTATCTCTATCAATCTACCTACCTACCTATCTCTATCTATCTATCTACCTACCTACCTATCTCTATCTATCTATCTACCTACCTACCTATCTCTATCTATCAATCTACCTACCTACCTATCTGTATCTATCTATCTACCTACCCACCTATCTCTATCTATCTATCTATCTACCTACCTACCTATCTGTATCTATCTATCTACCTATCTACCTATCTTTATCTATCTATCTACCTACCTACCTATCTCTATCTATCTATCTACCTACCTACCTATCTCTATCTATCAATCTACCTATCTACCTATCTGTATCTATCTATCTACCTACCTACCTATCTCTATCTATCTACCTACCTACCTATCTGTATCTATCTATCTACCTACCTACCTATCTGTATCTATCAATCTACCTACCTACCTATCTCCATCTATCTACCTACCTACCTATCTCTATCAATCTACCTACCTACCTATCTCTATCTATCTACCTACCTACCTACCTATCTCTATCTATCAATCTACCTACCTACCTATCTGTATCTATCTATCTACCTACCTACCTATCTGTATCTATCAATCTACCTACCTACCTATCTCTATCTATCTACCTACCTACCTACCTATCTCTATCTATCAATCTACCTACCTACCTATCTCTATCTATCTATCTACCTACCTACATATCTGTATCTATCTACCTACCTACCTAGCTATCTGTATCTATCTATCTATCTACCTACCTACCTACCTATCTCTATCTATCTATCTACCTACCTACCTATCTCTATCTATCTATCTACCTACCTACCTATCTCTATCTATCTACCTACCTACCTACCTATCTCTATCTATCAATCTACCTACCTACCTATCTCTATCTATCTATCTACCTGCCTACCTATCTCTATCTATCTATCTACCTATCTACCTATCTCTATCAATCTACCTACCTACCTATCTCTATCTATCTACCTACCTACCTACCTACATATCTGTATCTATCAATCTACCTACCTACCTATCTCTATCTATCAATCTACCTACCTACCTATCTGTATCTATCAATCTACCTACCTACCTATCTCTATCTATCTATCTACCTACCTACCTATCTCTATCTATCAATCTACCTACCTACCTATCTGTATCTATCTACCTACCCACCTATCTCTATCTATCTATCTACCTACCTATCTATCTGTATCTATCTATCTACCTATCTACCTATCTCTATCTATCTATCTACCTACCTACCTATCTCTATCAATCTATCTACCTACCTACCTATCTCTATCTATCAATCTACCTACCTACATATCTGTATCTATCTATCTACCTACCTACCTATCTCTATCTATCAATCTACCTACCTTCCTATCTGTATCTATCAATCTACCTACCTACCTATCTCTATCTATCTACCTACCTACCTACCTATCTCTATCAATCTACCTACCTACCTATCTCTATCTATCTATCTACCTACCTACCTATCTCTATCTATCTACCTACCTACCTATCTCTATCTATCAATCTACCTACCTACCTATCTGTATCTATCTATCTACCTACCCACCTATCTCTATCTATCTATCTACCTACCTACCTATCTGTATCTATCTATCTACCTATCTACCTATCTTCATCTATCTATCTACCTACCTACCTATCTCTATCTATCTATCTACCTACCTACCTATCTCTATCTATCAATCTACCTACCTACTTATCTGTATCTATCTATCTACCTACCTACCTATCTCTATCTATCTATCTACCTACCTACTTATCTGTATCTATCTATCTACCTACCTACCTATCTCTATCTATCTATCTACCTACCTACCTATCTCTATCTATCTATCTACCTACCTATCTCTATCTATCAATCTACCTACCTACCTATCTGTATCTATCAATCTACCTACCTACTTATCTCTATCTATCTATCTACCTACCTACTTATCTCTATCTATCAATCTACCTACCTACCTATCTGTATCTATCAATCTACCTACCTACCTATCTCTATCTATCTACCTACATATCTGTATCTATATATCTACCTACCTACCTATCTCTATCTATCTACCTCCCTACCTACATATCTCTATCTATCAATCTACCTACCTACCTATCTCTATCTATCTACCTACCTACCTACCTATCTCTATCTATCAATCTACCTACCTACCTATCTCTATCTATCTACCTACCTACCTACCTATCTCTATCTATCAATCTACCTACCTACCTATCTCTATCTATCAATCTACCTACCTACCTATCTCTATCTATCTATCTACCTACCTACCTACCTACCTACCTATCTCTATCAATCTACTTACCTACCTATCTCTATCTATCTATCTACCTACCTACCTATCTCTATCTATCAATCTACCTACCTATCTTTATCTATCTATCTACCTACCCACCTATCTCTATCTATCTATCTACCTACCTATCTATCTGTATCTATCTATCTACCTATCTACCTATCTCTATCTATCTATCTACCTACCTACCTATCTCTATCTACCTATCTACCTACCAACCTATCTCTATCTATCAATCTACCTACCTACCTATCTGTATCTATCTATGTACCTACCTACCTATCTCTATCTATCAATCTACCTACCTTCCTATCTGTATCTATCAATCTACCTACCTACCTATCTCTATCTATCTATCTACCTACCTACCTATCTCTATCTATCTACCTACCTACCTACCTATCTCTATCAATCTACCTACCTACCTATCTCTATCTATCTATCTACCTACCTACCTATCTCTATCTATCTATCTACCTACCTACCTATCTCTATCTATCAATCTACCTACCTACCTATCTGTATCTATCTATCTACCTACCCACCTATCTCTATCTATCTATCTACCTACCTACCTATCTCTATCTATCTATCTACCTATCTACCTATCTTTATCTATCTATCTACCTACCTACCTATCTCTATCTATCTATCTACCTACCTACCTATCTCTATCTATCAATCTACCTACCTACCTATCTGTATCTATCTATCTACCTACCTACCTATCTCTATCTATCTACCTACCTATCTGTATCTATCTATCTACCTACCTACCTATCTGTATCTATCAATCTACCTACCTACCTATCTCCATCTATCTACCTACCTACCTACCTATCTCTATCAATCTACCTACCTACCTATCTCTATCTATCTACCTACCTACCTACCTATCTCTATATATCAATCTACCTACCTACCTATCTGTATCTATCTATCTACTTACCTACCTATCTGTATCTATCAATCTACCTACCTACCTATCTCTATCTATCTACCTACCTACCTACCTATCTCTATCTATCAATCTACCTACCTACCTATCTCTATCTATCTATCTACCTACCTACATATCTGTATCTATCTACCTACCTACCTAGTTATCTGTATCTATCTATCTATCTACCTACCTACCTATCTCTATCTATCTATCTACCTACCTACCTATCTCTATCTATCTATCTACCTACCTACCTATCTCTATCTATCTACCTACCTACCTACCTATCTCTATCTATCAATCTACCTACCTACCTATCTCTATCTATCTATCTACCTGCCTACCTATCTCTATCTATCTATCTACCTATCTACCTATCTCTATCAATCTACCTACCTACCTATCTCTATCTATCTACCTACCTACCTACCCATCTGTTTCTATCTATCTACCTACCTACATATCTGTATCTATCAATCTACCTACCTACCTATCTCTATCTATCTACCTACCTACCTACCTATCTCTATCTATCAATCTACCTACCTACCTATCTGTATCTATCTATCTACCTACCTACCTATCTGTATCTATCTATCTACCTACCTACCTACCTATCTGTATCTATCTATCTACCTACCTACCTATCTGTATCTATCTACCTACCTACCTACCTATCTCTATCTATCAATCTACCTACCTACCTATCTCTATCTATCTATCTACCTACCTACATATCTGTATCTATCTACCTACCTACCTACCTACCTATCTCTATCTATCTACCTACCTACCTACCTATCTCTATCTATCAATCTACCTACCTACCTATCTCTATCTATCTATCTACCTACCTACATATCTGTATCTATCTACCTACCTACCTAGTTATCTGTATCTATCTATCTATCTACCTACCTACCTATCTCTATCTATCTATCTACCTACCTACCTATCTCTATCTATCTATCTACCTACCTACCTATCTCTATCTATCTACCTACCTACCTACCTATCTCTATCTATCAATCTACCTACCTACCTATCTCTATCTATCTATCTACCTGCCTACCTAGCTCTATCTATCTATCTACCTATCTCTATCAATCTACCTACCTACCTATCTCTATCTATCTACCTACCTACCTACCCATCTGTTTCTATCTATCTACCTACCTACATATCTGTATCTATCAATCTACCTACCTACCTATCTCTATCTATCTACCTACCTACCTATCTCTATCTATCAATCTACCTACCTACCTATCTGTATCTATCTATCTACCTACCTACCTATCTGTATCTATCTATCTACCTACCTACCTACCTATCTGTATCTATCTATCTACCTACCTACCTATCTGTATCTATCTACCTACCTACCTACCTATCTCTATCTATCAATCTACCTACCTACCTATCTCTATCTATCTATCTACCTACCTACATATCTGTATCTATCTACCTACCTACCTACCTACCTATCTGTATCTATCTATCTATCTATCTATCTACCTACCTACCTATCTCTATCTATCTATCTACCTACCTACCTATCTCTATCTATCTACCTACCTACCTACCTATCTCTATCTATCAATCTACCTACCTACCTATCTCTATCTATCTATCTACCTGCCTACCTATCTCTATCTATCTATCTACCTATCTAGCTATCTCTATCAATCTACCTACCTACCTATCTCTATCTATCTACCTACCTACCTACCTACATATCTGTATCTATCAATCTACCTACCTACCTATCTCTATCTATCAATCTACCTACCTACCCATCTGTTTCTATCTATCTACCTACCTACATATCTGTATCTATCAATCTACCTACCTACCTATCTCTATCTATCTACCTACCTACCTACCTATCTCTATCTATCAATCTACCTACCTACCTATCTGTATCTATCTATCTACCTACCTACCTATCTGTATCTATCTATCTACCTACCTACCTATCTGTATCTATCTACCTACCTACCTACCTATCTCTATCTATCAATCTACCTACCTACCTATCTCTATCTATCTATCTACCTACCTACATATCTGTATCTATCTACCTACCTACCTATCTGTATCTATCTATCTATCTACTTACCTACCTATCTCTATCTATCTATCTACCTACCTACCTATCTCCATCTATCTATCTACCTACCTACCTATCTGTATCTATCAATCTACCTACCTACCTATCTCTATCTATAAATCTACCTACCTACCCATCTGTTTCTATCTATCTACCTACCTACCTATCTGTATCTATCAATCTTCCTACCTACCTATCTCTATCTATCTACCTACCTACCTACATATCTCTATCTATCAATCTACCTACCTACCTATCTGTATCTATCAATCTACCTACCTACCTATCTGTATCTATCAATCTACCTACCTACCTATCTCTATCTATCTACCTACCTACCTACCTATCTCTATCTATCAATCTACCTACCTACCTATCTCTATCTATCTATCTACCTACCTACATATCTGTATCTACCTACCTACCTACCTACCTATCTGTATCTATCTATCTATCTATCTACCTACCTACCTATCTCTATCTATCTATCTACCTACCTACCTATCTCTATCTATCTATCTACCTACCTACCTATCTGTATCTATCAATCTACCTACCTACCTATCTCTATCTATCTATCTACCTACCTACCTATCTGTATCTATCTATCTACCTATCTACCTATCTTTATCTATCTATCTACCTACCTACCTATCTCTATCTATCTATCTACCTACCTACCTACCTATCTCTATCTATCAATCTACCTACCTACCTATCTGTATCTATCTATCTACCTACCTACCTATCTGTATCTATCTATCTACCTACCTACCTATCTGTATCTATCTATCTACCTACCTACCTATCTGTATCTATCAATCTACCTACCTACCTATCTCCATCTATCTACCTACCTACCTACCTATCTCTATCAATCTACCTACCTATCTCTATCTATCTACCTACCTACCTACCTATCTCTATCTATCAATCTACCTACCTACCTATCTGTATCTATCTATCTACCTACCTACCTATCTGTATCTATCAATCTACCTACCTACCTATCTCTATCTATCTACCTACCTACCTACCTATCTCTATCTATCAATCTACCTACCTACCTATCTCTATCTATCTATCTACCTACCTACATATCTGTATCTATCTACCTACCTACCTAGTTATCTGTATCTATCTATCTATCTACCTACCTACCTATCTCTATCTATCTATCTACCTACCTACCTATCTCTATCTATCTATCTACCTACCTACCTATCTCTATCTATCTACCTACCTACCTACCTATCTCTATCTATCTACCTACCTACCTACCTATCTCTATCTATCAATCTACCTACCTACCTATCTCTATCTATCTATCTACCTGCCTACCTATCTCTATCTATCTATCTACCTATCTACCTATCTCTATCAATCTACCTACCTACCTATCTCTATCTATCTACCTACCTACCTACCTACATATCTGTATCTATCAATCTACCTACCTACCTATCTCTATCTATCAATCTACCTACCTACCCATCTGTTTCTATCTATCTACCTACCTACATATCTGTATCTATCAATCTACCTACCTACCTATCTCTATCTATCTACCTACCTACCTACCTATCTCTATCTATCAATCTACCTACCTACCTATCTCTATCTATCTATCTACCTGCCTACCTATCTCTATCTATCTATCTACCTATCTACCTATCTCTATCAATCTACCTACCTACCTACCTATCTCTATCTATCTACCTACCTACCTACCTACATATCTGTATCTATCAATCTACCTACCTACCTATCTCTATCTATCAATCTACCTACCTACCCATCTGTTTCTATCTATCTACCTACCTACATATCTGTATCTATCAATCTACCTACCTACCTATCTCTATCTATCTACCTACCTACCTACCTATCTCTATCTATCAATCTACCTACCTACCTATCTCTATCTATCTATCTACCTACCTACATATCTGTATCTATCTACCTACCTACCTACCTATCTGTATCTATCTATCTATCTACCTACCTACCTATCTCTATCTATCTATCTACCTACCTACCTATCTCTATCTATCTATCTACCTACCTACCTATCTGTATCTATCAATCTACCTACCTACCTATCTCTATCTATCAATCCCTATCTCTATCTATCAATCTACCTACCTACCCATCTGTTTCTATCTATCTACCTACCTACCTATCTGTATCTATCAATCTTCCTACCTACCTATCTCTATCTATCTACCTACCTACCTACCTATCTGTATCTATCAATCTACCTACCTACCTATCTGTATCTATCAATCTACCTACCTACCTATCTGTATCTATCAATCTACCTACCTACCTATCTCTATCTATCTACCTACCTACCTACCTATCTCTATCTATCAATCTACCTACCTACCTATCTCTATCTATCTATCTACCTACCTACATATCTGTATCTACCTACCTACCTACCTACCTATCTGTATCTATCTATCTATCTACCTACCTACCTATCTCTATCTATCTATCTACCTACCTACCTATCTCTATCTATCTATCTACCTACCTACCTATCTGTATCTATCAATCTACCTACCTACCTATCTCTATCTATCTACCTACCTACCTACCTATCTGTATCTATCTATCTACCTATCTACCTATCTTTATCTATCTATCTACCTACCTACCTATCTCTATCTATCTATCTACCTACCTACCTATCTCTATCTATCAATCTACCTACCTACCTATCTGTATCTATCTATCTACCTACCTACCTATCTCTATCTATCTACCTACCTACCTATCTGTATCTATCTATCTACCAACCTACCTATCTGTATCTATCAATCTACCTACCTACCTATCTCCATCTATCTACCTACCTACCTACCTATCTCTATCAATCTACCTACCTACCTATCTCTATCTATCTACCTACCTACCTACCTATCTCTATCTATCAATCTACCTACCTACCTATCTGTATCTATCTATCTACCTACCTACCTATCTGTATCTATCAATCTACCTACCTACCTATCTCTATCTACCTACCTACCTACCTACCTATCTCTATCTATCAATCTACCTACCTACCTATCTCTATCTATCTATCTACCTACCTACATATCTGTATCTATCTACCTACCTACCTAGTTATCTGTATCTATCTATCTATCTACCTACCTACCTATCTCTATCTATCTATCTACCTACCTACCTATCTCTATCTATCTATCTACCTACCTACCTATCTCTATCTATCTACCTACCTACCTACCTATCTCTATCTATCTATCTACCTGCCTACCTATCTCTATCTATCTATCTATCTACCTATCTACCTATCTCTATCAATCTACCTACCTACCTATCTCTATCTATCTACCTACCTACCTACCTACATATCTGTATCTATCAATCTACCTACCTACCTATCTCTATCTATCAATCTACCTACCTACCCATCTGTTTCTATCTATCTACCTACCTACATATCTGTATCTATGAATCTACCTACCTACCTATCTCTATCTATCTACCTACCTACCTACCTATCTGTATCTATCTATCTACCTACCTACCTATCTGTATCTATCTATCTACCTACCTACCTATCTGTATCTATCTATCTACCTACCTACCTATCTGTATCTATCTACCTACCTACCTACCTATCTCTATCTATCAATCTACCTACCTACCTATCTCTATCTATCTATCTACCTACCTACATATCTGTATCTATCTACCTACCTACCTACCTATCTGTATCTATCTATCTATCTATCTACCTACCTACCTATCTCTATCTATCTATCTACCTACCTACCTATCTCTATCTATCTACCTACCTACCTACCTATCTCTATCTATCAATCTACCTACCTACCTATCTCTATCTATCTATCTACCTGCCTACCTATCTCTATCTATCTATCTACCTATCTACCTATCTCTATCAATCTACCTACCTACCTATCTCTATCTATCTACCTACCTACCTAACTACATATCTGTATCTATCAAACTACCTACCTACCTATCTCTATCTATCAATCTACCTACCTACCCATCTGTTTCTATCTATCTACCTACCTACATATCTGTATCTATCAATCTACCTACCTACCTATCTCTATCTATCTACCTACCTACCTACCTATCTCTATCTATCAATCTACCTACCTACCTATCTGTATCTATCAATCTACCTACCTACCTATCTGTATCTATCTATCTACCTACCTACCTATCTGTATCTATCTATCTACCTACCTACCTACCTGTATCTATCTACCTACCTACCTACCTATCTCTATCTATCAATCTACCTACCTACCTATCTCTATCTATCTATCTACCTACCTACATATCTGTATCTATCTACCTACCTACCTACCTATCTGTATATATCTATCTATCTACCTACCTACCTATCTCTATCTATCTATCTACCTACCTACCTATCTCTATCTATCTATCTACCTACCTACCTATCTGTATCTATCAATCTACCTACCTACCTATCTCTATCTATCAATCTACCTACCTACCCATCTGTTTCTATCTATCTACCTACCTACCTATCTGTATCTATCAATCTTCCTACCTACCTATCTCTATCTATCTACCTACCTACCTACATATCTCTATCTATCAATCTACCTACCTACCTATCTGTATCTATCAATCTACCTACCTACCTATCTGTATCTATCAATCTACCTACCTACCTATCTCTATCTATCTACCTACCTACCTACCTATCTCTATCTATCAATCTACCTACCTACCTATCTCTATCTATCTATCTACCTACCTACATATCTGTATCTACCTACCTACCTACCTACCTATCTGTATCTATCTATCTATCTACCTACCTACCTATCTCTATCTATCTATCTACCTACCTACCTATCTCTATCTATCTATCTACCTACCTACCTATCTGTATCTATCAATCTACCTACCTACCTATCTCTATCTATCTATCTACCTACCTACCTATCTCTATCTATCTACCTACCTACCTACCTATCTCTATCTATCAATCTACCTACCTACCTATCTCTATCTATCTATCTACCTACCTACCTATCTCTATCTATCTATCTACCTACCTACCTACCTATCTCTATCAATCTACCTACCTACCTATCTCTATCTATCTACCTACCTACCTACCTACATATCTGTATCTATCAATCTACCTACCTACCTATCTCTATCTATCAATCTACCTACCTACCCATCTGTTTCTCTCTATATACCTACCTACCTATCTGTATCTATCAATCTACCTACCTACATATCTGTATCTATCCATCTACCTATCTACCTATCTCTATCTATCAATCTACCTACCTACCTATCTCTATCTATCTATCTACCTATCTACCTATCTCTATCTATTTACCTACCTACCTATCTATCAATCTACCTACCTACCTATCTGTATCTATCAATATACCTAGCTACCTATCTCTATCTATCTATGTACCTACCTACCTACCTACCTACATATCTGTATCTATATATCTACCTACCTACCTATCTCTATCTATCAAACTACCTACCTACCTATCTGTATCTATCTATCTACCTACCTACCTACCTATCTCTATCAATCTATCTACCTACCTATCTGTATCTATCTACCTACCTACCTACCTATCTCTATCTATCAATCTACCTACCTACCTATCTCTATCTATCTATCTACCTACCTACATATCTGTATCTATCTACCTACCTACCTACCTATCTGTATCTATCTATCTATCTATCTACCTACCTACCTATCTCTATCTATCTATCTACCTACCTACCTATCTCTATCTATCTACCTACCTACCTATCTCTATCTATCAATCTACCTACCTACCTATCTCTATCTATCTATCTACCTGCCTACCTATCTCTATCTATCTATCTACCTATCTACCTATCTCTATCAATCTACCTACCTACCTATCTCTATCTATCTACCTACCTACCTAACTACATATCTGTATCTATCAATCTACCTACCTACCTATCTCTATCTATCAATCTACCTACCTACCCATCTGTTTCTATCTATCTACCTACCTACCTATCTGTATCTATCTATCTACCTACCTACCTATCTCTATCTATCTACCTACCTACCTATCTGTATCTATCTATCTACCAACCTACCTATCTGTATCTATCAATCTACCTACCTACCTATCTCCATCTATCTACCTACCTACCTACCTATCTCTATCAATCTACCTACCTACCTATCTCTATCTATCTACCTACCTACCTACCTATCTCTATCTATCAATCTACCTACCTACCTATCTGTATCTATCTATCTACCTACCTACCTATCTGTATCTATCAATCTACCTACCTACCTATCTCTATCTACCTACCTACCTACCTACCTATCTCTATCTATCAATCTACCTACCTACCTATCTCTATCTATCTATCTACCTACCTACATATCTGTATCTATCTACCTACCTACCTAGTTATCTGTATCTATCTATCTATCTATCTACCTACCTACCTATCTCTATCTATCTATCTACCTACCTACCTATCTCTATCTATCTATCTACCTACCTACCTATCTCTATCTACCTACCTACCTACCTATCTCTATCTATCTATCTACCTTTCTACCTATCTACCTATCTCTATCAATCTACCTACCTACCTATCTCTATCTATCTACCTACCTACCTACCTACTATCTTATCTATCAATCTACCTACCTACCTATCTCTATCTATCAATCTACCTACCTACCCATCTGTTTCTATCTATCTACCTACCTACATATCTGTATCTATGAATCTACCTACCTACCTATCTCTATCTATCTACCTACCTACCTACCTATCTGTATCTATCTATCTACCTACCTACCTATCTGTATCTATCTATCTACCTACCTACCTATCTGTATCTATCTATCTACCTACCTACCTATCTGTATCTATCTACCTACCTACCTACCTACTCTATCTATCAATCTACCTACCTACCTATCTCTATCTATCTATCTACCTACCTACATATCTGTATCTATCTACCTACCTACCTACCTATCTGTATCTATCTATCTATCTACTATCTATCTACCTACCTACCTATCTCTATCTATCTATCTACCTACCTACCTATCTCTATCTATCTACCTACCTACCTACCTATCTCTATCTATCAATCTACCTACCTACCTATCTCTATCTATCTACTACCTCCTACCTATCTCTATCTATCTATCTACCTATCTACCTATCTCTATCAATCTACCTACCTACCTATCTCTATCTATCTACACCTACCTACCTAACTACATATCTGTATCTATCAAACTACCTACCTACCTATCTCTATCATCAATCTACCTACCTACCCATCTGTTCTATCTATCTACCTACCTACATATCTGTAATCTATCAATCTACCTACCTACCTATCTCTATCTATCTACCTACCTACCTACCTATCTCTATCTATCAATCTACCTACCTACCTATCTGTATCTATCAATCTACCTACCTACCTATCTGTATCTATCTATCTACCTACCTACCTATCTGTATCTATCTATCTACCTACCTACCTACCTGTATCTATCTACCTACCTACCTACCTATCTCTATCTATCAATCTACCTACCTACCTATCTCTATCTATCTATCTACCTACCTACCGTACCTATCTCTATCTATCTACCTACCTACCTATCTCTATCTATCTATCTACCTACCTACATATCTGTATCTATCTACCTACCTACCTACCTATCTGTATCTATCTATCTATCTATCTACCTACCTACCTATCTCTATCTATCTATCTACCTACCTACCTACCTATCTCTATCTATCTACCTACCTACCTATCTCTATCTATCAATCTACCTACCTACCTATCTCTATCTATCTATCTACCTCCTACCTACTCTATCTATCTATCTACCTATCTACTACCTATCTCTATCAATCTACCTACCTACCTCTCTATCTATCTACCTACCTACCTAACTACATATCTGTATCTATCAATCTACCTACCTACCTATCTCTATCTATCAATCTACCTACCTACCCATCTGTTTCTATCTATCTACCTACCTACATATCTGTATCTATCAATCTACCTACCTACCTATCTCTATCTACTACTACCTACCTACCTATCTCTATCTATCAATCTACCTACCTAACCTATCTGTATCTATCAATCTACCTACCTACCTATCTGTATCTATCTATCTACCTACCTATCCGTACCACCTACCTGTATCTATCTATCTACCTACCTACCTATCTGTATCTATCTACCTACCTACCTACCTATCTCTATCTATCATATCTACCTACCTACCTACCTATCTCTATCTATCTATCTACCTACCTACATATCTGTATCTACCTACCTACCTACCTACCTATCTGTATCAATCTATCTATCTACCTACCTACCTATCTCTATCTATCTATCTACCTACCTACCTATCTCTATCTATCTATCTACCTACCTACCTATCTGTATCTATCAATCTACCTACCTACCTATCTCTATCTATCTATCTACCTACCTACCTATCTCTATCTATCTACCTACCTACCTACCTATCTCTATCTATCAATCTACCTACCTACTATCTCTATCTATCTATCTACCTACCTACCTATCTCTATCTATCTATCTACCTACCTACCTATCTCTATCAAATCTACCTACCTACCTATCTCTATCTATCTACCTACCTACCTACCTACATATCTGTATCTATCAATCTACCTACCTACCTATCTCTATCTATCAATCTACCTACCTACCCATCTGTTTCTCTCTATATACCTACCTACCTATCTGTATCTATCAATCTACCTACCTACATATCTGTATCTATCCATCTACCTATCTACCTATCTCTATCTATCAATCTACCTACCTACCTATCTCTATCTATCTATCTACCTATCTACCTATCTCTATCTATTTACCTACCTACCTATCTATCAATCTACCTACCTACCTATCTGTATCTATCAATATACCTAGCTACCTATCTCTATCTATCTATGTACCTACCTACCTACCTACCTACATATCTGTATCTATATATCTACCTACCTACCTATCTCTATCTATCAAACTACCTACCTACCTATCTGTATCTATCTATCTACCTACCTACCTACCTATCTCTATCAATCTATCTACCTACCTATCTGTATCTATCTACCTACCTACCTACCTATCTCTATCTATCAATCTACCTACCTACCTATCTCTATCTATCTATCTACCTACCTACATATCTGTATCTATCTACCTACCTACCTACCTATCTGTATCTATCTATCTATCTATCTACCTACCTACCTATCTCTATCTATCTATCTACCTACCTACCTACCTATCTCTATCTATCTACCTACCTACCTATCTCTATCTATCAATCTACCTACCTACCTATCTCTATCTATCTATCTACCTGCCTACCTATCTCTATCTATCTATCTACCTATCTACCTATCTCTATCAATCTACCTACCTACCTATCTCTATCTATCTACCTACCTACCTAACTACATATCTGTATCTATCAATCTACCTACCTACCTATCTCTATCTATCAATCTACCTACCTACCCATCTGTTTCTATCTATCTACCTACCTACATATCTGTATCTATCAATCTACCTACCTACCTATCTCTATCTATCTACCTACCTACCTACCTATCTCTATCTATCAATCTACCTACCTACCTATCTGTATCTATCTATCTACCTACCTACCTATCTGTATCTATCTATCTACCTACCTACCTACCTGTATCTATCTATCTACCTACCTACCTATCTGTATCTATCTACCTACCTACCTACCTATCTCTATCTATCAATCTACCTACCTACCTACCTATCTCTATCTATCTATCTACCTACCTACATATCTGTATCTATCTACCTACCTACCTACCTACCTATCTGTATCTATCTATCTATCTACCTACCTACCTATCTCTATCTATCTATCTACCTACCTACCTATCTCTATCTATCTATCTACCTACCTACCTATCTGTATCTATCAATCTACCTACCTACCTATCTCTATCTATCAATCTACCTACCTACCCATCTGTTTCTATCTATCTACCTACCTACCTATCTGTATCTATCAATCTTCCTACCTACCTATCTCTATCAATCTACCTACCTACCTATCTCTATCTATCTACCTACCTACCTACCTATCTCTATCTATCAATCTACCTACCTACCTATCTGTATCTATCTATCTACCTACCTACCTATCTGTATCTATCAATCTACCTACCTACCTATCTCTATCTATCTACCTACCTACCTACCTATCTCTATCTATCAATCTACCTACCTACCTATCTCTATCTATCTATCTACCTACCTACATATCTGTATCTATCTACCTACCTACCTAGTTATCTGTATCTATCTATCTACCTACCTACCTATCTCTATCTATCTATCTACCTACCTACCTATCTCTATCTATCTACCTACCTACCTACCTATCTCTATCTATCTACCTACCTACCTACCTATCTCTATCTATCAATCTACCTACCTACCTATCTCTATCTATCTATCTACCTGCCTACCTATCTCTATCTATCTATCTACCTATCTACCTATCTCTATCAATCTACCTACCTACCTATCTCTATCTATCTACCTACCTACCTACCTACATATCTGTATCTATCAATCTACCTACCTACCTATCTCTATCTATCAATCTACCTACCTACCCATCTGTTTCTATCTATCTACCTACCTACATATCTGTATCTATCAATCTACCTACCTACCTATCTCTATCTATCTACCTACCTACCTACCTATCTCTATCTATCAATCTACCTACCTACCTATCTCTATCTATCTATCTACCTGCCTACCTATCTCTATCTATCTATCTACCTATCTACCTATCTCTATCAATCTACCTACCTACCTATCTCTATCTACCTACCTACCTACCTACCTACATATCTGTATCTATCAATCTACCTACCTACCTATCTCTATCTATCAATCTACCTACCTACCCATCTGTTTCTATCTATCTACCTACCTACATATCTGTATCTATCAATCTACCTACCTACCTATCTCTATCTATCTACCTACCTACCTACCTATCTCTATCTATCAATCTACCTACCTACCTATCTCTATCTATCTATCTACCTACCTACATATCTGTATCTATCTACCTACCTACCTACCTATCTGTATCTATCTATCTATCTACCTACCTACCTATCTCTATCTATCTATCTACCTACCTACCTATCTCTATCTATCTATCTACCTACCTACCTATCTGTATCTATCAATCTACCTACCTACCTATCTCTATCTATCAATCTACCTACCTACCCATCTGTTTCTATCTATCTACCTACCTACCTATCTGTATCTATCAATCTTCCTACCTACCTATCTCTATCTATCTACCTACCTACCTACATATCTCTATCTATCAATCTACCTACCTACCTATCTGTATCTATCAATCTACCTACCTACCTATCTGTATCTATCAATCTACCTACCTACCTATCTCTATCTATCTACCTACCTACCTACCTATCTCTATCTATCAATCTACCTACCTACCTATCTCTATCTATCTATCTACCTACCTACATATCTGTATCTACCTACCTACCTACCTACCTATCTGTATCTATCTATCTATCTACCTACCTACCTATCTCTATCTATCTATCTACCTACCTACCTATCTCTATCTATCTATCTACCTACCTACCTATCTGTATCTATCAATCTACCTACCTACCTATCTCTATCTATCTATCTACCTACCTACCTATCTGTATCTATCTATCTACCTATCTACCTATCTTTATCTATCTATCTACCTACCTACCTATCTCTATCTATCTATCTACCTACCTACCTATCTCTATCTATCAATCTACCTACCTACCTATCTGTATCTATCTATCTACCTACCTACCTATCTCTATCTATCTACCTACCTACCTATCTGTATCTATCTATCTACCAACCTACCTATCTGTATCTATCTATCTACCTACCTACCTATCTGTATCTATCTATCTACCTACCTACCTATCTCTATCTATCTACCTACCTACCTATCTCTATCTATCAATCTACCTACCTACCTATCTGTATCTATCTATCTACCTACCTACCTATCTGTATCTATCAATCTACCTACCTACCTATCTCTATCTATCTACCTACCTACCTACCTATCTCTATCTATCAATCTACCTACCTACCTATCTCTATCTATCTATCTACCTACCTACATATCTGTATCTATCTACCTACCTACCTAGTTATCTGTATCTATCTATCTATCTACCTACCTACCTATCTCTATCTATCTATCTACCTACCTACCTATCTCTATCTATCTATCTACCTACCTACCTATCTCTATCTATCTACCTACCTACCTACCTATCTCTATCTATCTACCTACCTACCTACCTACCTATCTCTATCTATCAATCTACCTACCTACCTATCTCTATCTATCTATCTACCTGCCTACCTATCTCTATCTATCTATCTACCTATCTACCTATCTCTATCAATCTACCTACCTACCTATCTCTATCTATCTACCTACCTACCTACCTACATATCTGTATCTATCAATCTACCTACCTACCTATCTCTATCTATCAATCTACCTACCTACCCATCTGTTTCTATCTATCTACCTACCTACATATCTGTATCTATGAATCTACCTACCTACCTATCTCTATCTATCTACCTACCTACCTACCTATCTCTATCTATCAATCTACCTACCTACCTATCTGTATCTATCTATCTACCTACCTACCTATCTGTATCTATCTATCTACCTACCTACCTATCTGTATCTATCTATCTACCTACCTACCTATCTGTATCTATCTACCTACCTACCTACCTATCTCTATCTATCAATCTACCTACCTACCTATCTCTATCTATCTATCTACCTACCTACATATCTGTATCTATCTACCTACCTACCTACCTATCTGTATCTATCTATCTATCTATCTACCTACCTATCTCTATCTATCTATCTACCTACCTACCTATCTCTATCTATCTACCTACCTACCTACCTATCTCTATCTATCAATCTACCTACCTACCTATCTCTATCTATCTATCTACCTGCCTACCTATCTCTATCTATCTATCTACCTATCTACCTATCTCTATCAATCTACCTACCTACCTATCTCTATCTATCTACCTACCTACCTAACTACATATCTGTATCTATCAAACTACCTACCTACCTATCTCTATCTATCAATCTACCTACCTACCCATCTGTTTCTATCTATCTACCTACCTACATATCTGTATCTATCAATCTACCTACCTACCTATCTCTATCTATCTACCTACCTACCTACCTATCTCTATCTATCAATCTACCTACCTACCTATCTGTATCTATCTATCTACCTACCTACCTATCTGTATCTATCTATCTACCTACCTACCTATCTGTATCTATCTATCTACCTACCTACCTACCTGTATCTATCTACCTACCTACCTACCTATCTCTATCTATCAATCTACCTACCTACCTATCTCTATCTATCTATCTACCTACCTACATATCTGTATCTATCTACCTACCTACCTACCTATCTGTATCTATCTATCTATCTACCTACCTACCTATCTCTATCTATCTATCTACCTACCTACCTATCTCTATCTATCTATCTACCTACCTACCTATCTGTATCTATCAATCTACCTACCTACCTATCTCTATCTATCAATCTACCTACCTACCCATCTGTTTCTATCTATCTACCTACCTACCTATCTGTATCTATCAATCTTCCTACCTACCTATCTCTATCTATCTACCTACCTACCTACATATCTCTATCTATCTATCTACCTACCTACCTATCTGTATCTATCAATCTACCTACCTACCTATCTGTATCTATCAATCTACCTACCTACCTATCTCTATCTATCTACCTACCTACCTACCTATCTCTATCTATCAATCTACCTACCTACCTATCTCTATCTATCTATCTACCTACCTACATATCTGTATCTACCTACCTACCTACCTACCTATCTGTATCTATCTATCTATCTACCTACCTACCTATCTCTATCTATCTATCTACCTACCTACCTATCTCTATCTATCTATCTACCTACCTACCTATCTGTATCTATCAATCTACCTACCTACCTATCTCTATCTATCTATCTACCTACCTACCTATCTCTATCTATCTACCTACCTACCTACCTATCTCTATCTATCTATCTACCTACCTACCTATCTCTATCTATCTATCTACCTACCTACCTATCTCTATCAATCTACCTACCTACCTATCTCTATCTATCTACCTACCTACCTACCTACATATCTGTATCTATCAATCTACCTACCTACCTATCTCTATCTATCAATCTACCTACCTACCCATCTGTTTCTATCTATATACCTACCTACCTATCTGTATCTATCAATCTACCTACCTACATATCTGTATCTATCCATCTACCTATCTACCTATCTCTATCTATCAATCTACCTACCTACCTATCTCTATCTATCTATCTACCTATCTACCTATCTCTATCTATTTACCTACCTACCTATCTATCAATCTACCTACCTACCTATCTGTATCTATCAATATACCTAGCTACCTATCTCTATCTATCTATGTACCTACCTACCTACCTACCTACATATCTGTATCTATATATCTACCTACCTACCTATCTCTATCTATCAAACTACCTACCTACCTATCTGTATCTATCTATCTACCTACCTACCTACCTATCTCTATCAATCTATCTACCTACCTATCTGTATCTATCTACCTACCTACCTACCTATCTCTATCTATCAATCTACCTACCTACCTATCTCTATCTATCTATCTACCTACCTACATATCTGTATCTATCTACCTACCTACCTACCTATCTGTATCTATCTATCTATCTATCTACCTACCTACCTATCTCTATCTATCTATCTACCTACCTACCTATCTCTATCTATCTACCTACCTACCTATCTCTATCTATCAATCTACCTACCTACCTATCTCTATCTATCTATCTACCTGCCTACCTATCTCTATCTATCTATCTACCTATCTACCTATCTCTATCAATCTACCTACCTACCTATCTCTATCTATCTACCTACCTACCTAACTACATATCTGTATCTATCAATCTACCTACCTACCTATCTCTATCTATCAATCTACCTACCTACCCATCTGTTTCTATCTATCTACCTACCTACATATCTGTATCTATCAATCTACCTACCTACCTATCTCTATCTATCTACCTACCTACCTACCTATCTCTATCTATCAATCTACCTACCTACCTATCTGTATCTATCTATCTACCTACCTACCTATCTGTATCTATCTACCTACCTACCTACCTGTATCTATCTATCTACCTACCTACCTATCTGTATCTATCTACCTACCTACCTACCTATCTCTATCTATCAATCTACCTACCTACCTATCTCTATCTATCTATCTACCTACCTACATATCTGTATCTATCTGCCTACCTACCTACCTATCTGTATCTATCTATCTATCTACCTACCTACCTATCTCTATCTATCTATCTACCTACCTACCTATCTCTATCTATCTATCTACCTACCTACCTATCTGTATCTATCAATCTACCTACCTACCTATCTCTATCTATCAATCTACCTACCTACCCATCTGTTTCTATCTATCTACCTACCTACCTATCTGTATCTATCAATCTTCCTACCTACCTATCTCTATCTATCTACCTACCTACCTACATATCTCTATCTATCAATCTACCTACCTACCTATCTGTATCTATCAATCTACCTACCTACCTATCTGTATCTATCAATCTACCTACCTACCTATCTCTATCTATCTACCTACCTACCTACCTATCTCTATCTATCAATCTACCTACCTACCTATCTCTATCTATCTATCTACCTACCTACATATCTGTATCTACCTACCTACCTACCTACCTATCTGTATCTATCTATCTATCTACCTACCTACCTATCTCTATCTATCTATCTACCTACCTACCTATCTCTATCTATCTATCTACCTACCTATCTGTATCTATCAATCTACCTACCTACCTATCTCTATCTATCTATCTACCTACCTACCTATATCTATCTACCTACCTACCTACCTATCTCTATCTATCAATCTACCTACCTACCTATCTCTATCTATCTATCTACCTACCTACCTATCTCTATCTATCTATCTACCTACCTACCTATCTCTATCAATCTACCTACCTACCTATCTCTATCTATCTACCTACCTACCTACCTACATATCTGTATCTATCAATCTACCTACCTACCTATCTCTATCTATCAATCTACCTACCTACCCATCTGTTTCTATCTATCTACCTACCTACCTATCTGTATCTATCAATCTACCTACCTACATATCTGTATCTATCCATCTACCTATCTACCTATCTCTATCTATCAATCTAACTACCTACCTATCTCTATCTATCTATCTACCTATCTACCTATCTCTATCTATTTACCTACCTACCTATCTATCAATCTACCTACCTACCTATCTGTATCTATCAATCTACCTAGCTACCTATCTCTATCTATCTATGTACCTACCTACCTACCTACCTACCTATCTGTATCTATCTACCTACCTACCTACCTATCTCTATCTATCTATCTACCTACCTACCTACCTATCTCTATCTATCAATCTACCTACCTACCTATCTCTATCTATCTATCTACCTACCTACCTATCTCTATCTATCTACCTACCTACCTATCTGTATCTATCTATCTACCTACCTACATATCTGTATCTATCTATCTACCTACCCACCTATCTGTATCTATCAATCTACCTACCTACCTATCTCTATCTATCTATCTATCTATCTATCTATCTATCTATCTATCTATCTATCTACCTACCTACATATCTGTATCTATCTACCTACCTACCTACCTACCTATCTGTATCTATCTATCTACCTACCTACATATCTGTATCTATCAATCTACCTACCTACCTATCTCTATCTATCTACCTACCTACCTACCTACATATCTGTATCTATCAATCTACCTACCTACCTATCTCTATCTATCAATCTACCTACCTACCCATCTGTTTCTATCTATCTACCTACCTACATATCTGTATCTATCAATCTACCTACCTACCTATCTCTATCTATCTACCTACCTACCTACCTATCTCTATCTATCAATCTACCTACCTACCTACCTACCTATCTGTATCTATCTATCTACCTACCTACCTATCTGTATCTATCTATCTACCTACCTACCTATCTGTATCTATCTACCTACCTACCTACCTATCTCTATCTATCAATCTACCTACCTACCTATCTCTATCTATCTATCTACCTACCTACATATCTGTATCTACCTACCTACCTACCTACCTATCTGTATCTATCTATCTATCTACCTACCTATCTATCTCTATCTATCTATCTACCTACCTACCTATCTCTATCTATCTATCTACCTACCTACCTATCTGTATCTATCAATCTACCTACCTACCTATTTCTATCTATCAATCTACCTACCTACCCATCTGTTTCTATCTATCTACCTACCTACCTATCTGTATCTATCAATCTTCCTACCTACCTATCTCTATCTATCTACCTACCTACCTACATATCTCTATCTATCAATCTACCTACCTACCTATCTGTATCTATCAATCTACCTACCTACCTATCTGTATCTATCAATCTACCTACCTACCTATCTCTATCTATCTACCTACCTACCTACCTATCTCTATCTATCAATCTACCTACCTACCTATTTGTATCTATCTATCTACCTACCTACCTATCTGTATCTATCTATCTACCTACCTACCTATCTGTATCTATCTATCTACCTACCTACCTATCTCTATCTATCTATCTACCTACCTACATATCTGTATCTATCTATCTACCTACCCACCTATCTGTATCTATCAATCTACCTACCTACCTATCTCTATCTATCAATCTATCTATCTATCTATCTACCTACCTACATATCTGTATCTATCTACCTACCTACCTACCTACCTATCTGTATCTATCTATCTACCTACCTACATATCTGTATCTATCAATCTACCTACCTACCTATCTCTATCTATTTACCTACCTACCTATCTATCAATCTACCTACCTACCTATCTGTATCTATCAATCTACCTAGCTACCTATCTCTATCTATCTATGTACCTACCTACCTACCTACCTACCTATCTGTATCTATCTACCTACCTACCTACCTATCTCTATCTATCTATCTACCTACCTACCTACCTATCTCTATCTATCAATCTACCTACCTACCTATCTCTATCTATCTATCTACCCACCTACCTATCTCTATCTATCTACCTACCTACCTATCTGTATCTATCTATCTACCTACCTACATATCTGTATCTATCTATCTACCTACCCACCTATCTGTATCTATCAATCTACCTACCTACCTATCTCTATCTATCTATCTATCTATCTATCTATCTATCTATCTATCTATCTATCTATCTATCTATCTATCTATCTATCTATCTATCTATCTATCTACCTACCTACATATCTGTATCTATCTACCTACCTACCTACCTACCTATCTGTATCTATCTATCTACCTACCTACATATCTGTATCTATCAATCTACCTACCTACCTATCTCTATCTATCTACCTACCTACCTACCTACATATCTGTATCTATCAATCTACCTACCTACCTATCTCTATCTATCAATCTACCTACCTACCCATCTGTTTCTATCTATCTACCTACCTACATATCTGTATCTATCAATCTACCTACCTACCTATCTCTATCTATCTACCTACCTACCTACCTACCTATCTGTATCTATCTATCTACCTACCTACCTATCTGTATCTATCTATCTACCTACCTATCTGTATCTATCTACCTACCTACCTACCTATCTCTATCTATCAATCTACCTACCTACCTATCTCTATCTATCTATCTACCTACCTACATATCTGTATCTATCTACCTACCTACCTACCTATCTGTATCTATCTATCTATCTACCTACCTACCTATCTCTATCTATCTATCTACCTACCTACCTATCTCTATCTATCTATCTACCTACCTACCTATCTGTATCTATCAATCTACCTACCTACCTATTTCTATCTATCAATCTACCTACCTACCCATCTGTTTCTATCTATCTACCTACCTACCTATCTGTATCTATCAATCTTCCTACCTACCTATCTCTATCTATCTACCTACCTACCTACATATCTCTATCTATCAATCTACCTACCTACCTATCTGTATCTATCAATCTACCTACCTACCTATCTGTATCTATCAATCTACCTACCTACCTATCTCTATCTATCTACCTACCTACCTACCTATCTCTATCTATCAATCTACCTACCTACCTATTTGTATCTATCTATCTACCTACCTACCTATCTGTATCTATCTATCTACCTACCTACCTATCTGTATCTATCTATCTACCTACCTACCTATCTCTATCTATCTATCTACCTACCTACATATCTGTATCTATCTATCTACCTACCCACCTATCTGTATCTATCAATCTACCTACCTACCTATCTCTATCTATCTATCTATCTATCTATCTACCTACCTACATATCTGTATCTATCTACCTACCTACCTACCTACCTATCTGTATCTATCTATCTACCTACCTACATATCTGTATCTATCAATCTACCTACCTACCTATCTCTATCTATCTACCTACCTACCTACCTACATATCTGTATCTATCAATCTACCTACCTACCTATCTCTATCTATCAATCTACCTACCTACCCATCTGTTTCTATCTATCTACCTACCTACATATCTGTATCTATCAATCTACCTACCTACCTATCTCTATCTATCTACCTACCTACCTACCTATCTCTATCTATCAATCTACCTACCTACATATCTGTATCTATCTACCTACCTACCTACCTATCTGTATCTATCTATCTATCTACCTACCTACCTATCTCTATCTATCTATCTACCTACCTACTTATCTCTATCTATCTATCTACCTACCTACCTATCTGTATCTATCAATCTACCTACCTACCTATTTCTATCTATCAATCTACCTACCTACCCATCTGTTTCTATCTATCTACCTACCTACCTACCTATCTGTATCTATCAATCTTCCTACCTACCTATCTCTATCTATCTACCTACCTACCTACATATCTCTATCTATCAATCTACCTACCTACCTATCTGTATCTATCAATCTACCTACCTACCTATCTGTATCTATCAATCTACCTACCTACCTATCTCTATCTATCTACCTACCTACCTATCTCTATCTATCAATCTACCTACCTACCTATTTGTATCTATCTATCTACCTACCTACCTATCTGTATCTATCTATCTACCTACCTACCTATCTGTATCTATCTATCTACCTACCTACCTATCTCTATCTATCTATCTACCTAGCTACCTATCTGTATCTATCTATCTACCTACCTACCTATCTCTTATCTATCTACCTACCTACCTATCTCTATCTATCTATCTACCTACCTACCTATCTCTATCTATCAATCCTCCTACCTACCTATCTGTATCTATCAATCTACATACCTACCTATCTCTATCTATCTATCTACATACCTACCTATCTCTATCTATCAATCTACCTACCTTCCTATCTGTATCTATCAATCTACCTACCTACCTATCTGTATCTATCTACCTACCTACCTATCTGTATCTATCTATCTACCTACCTACCTATCTGTATCTATCTACCTACCTACCTACCTATCTCTATCTATCAATCTACCTACCTACCTATCTCTATCTATCTATCTACCTACCTACATATCTGTATCTATCTACCTACCTACCTACCTATCTGTATCTATCTATCTATCTACCTACCTACCTATCTCTATCTATCTATCTACCTACCTACCTATCTCTATCTATCTACCTACCTACCTACCTATCTCTATCTATCAATCTACCTACCTACCTATCTCTATCTATCTATCTACCTGCCTACCTATCTCTATCTATCTATCTACCTATCTACCTATCTCTATCAATCTACCTACCTACCTATCTCTATCTATCTACCTACCTACCTACCTACATATCTGTATCTATCAATCTACCTACCTACCTATCTCAATCTACCTACCTACCCATCTGTTTCTATCTATCTACCTACCTACATATCTGTATCTATCAATCTACCTACCTGCCTATCTCTATCTATCTACCTACCTACCTACCTATCTCTATCTATCAATCTACCTACCTACCTATCTCTATCTATCTATCTACCTAACTACATATCTGTATCTATCTACCTACCTACCTACCTATCTGTATCTATCTATCTATCTACCTACCTACCTATCTCTATCTATCTATCTACCTACCTACCTATCTCTATCTATCTATCTACCTACCTACCTATCTGTATATATCAATCTACCTACCTACCTATCTCTATCTATCAATCTACCTACCTACCCATCTGTTTCTATCTATCTACCTACCTACCTATCTGTATCTATCAATCTTCCTACCTACCTATCTCTATCTACCTACCTACCTACCTACATATCTCTATCTATCAATCTACCTACCTACCTATCTGTATCTATCAATCTACCTACCTACCTATCTGTATCTATCAATCTACCTACCTACCTATCTCTATCTATCTACCTACCTACTAACCTATCTCTATCTATCAATCTACCTACCTACCTATCTCTATCTATCTATCTACCTACCTACATATCTGTATCTACCTACCTACCTACCTACCTATCTGTATCTATCAATCTACCTACCTACCTATCTCTATCTATCTATCTATCTATCTACCTACCTACATATCTGTATCTATCTACCTACCTACCTACCTACCTATCTGTATCTATCTATCTACCTACCTACATATCTGTATCTATCAATCTACCTACCTACCTATCTCTATCTATCTACCTACCTACCTACCTACATATCTGTATCTATCAATCTACCTACCTACCTATCTCTATCTATCAATCTACCTACCTACCCATCTGTTTCTATCTATCTACCTACCTACATATCTGTATCTATCAATCTACCTACCTACCTATCTCTATCTATCTACCTACCTACCTACCTATCTCTATCTATCAATCTACCTACCTACCTACCTACCTATCTGTATCTATCTATCTACCTACCTACCTATCTGTATCTATCTATCTACCTACCTACCTATCTGTATCTATCTATCTACCTACCTACCTATCTGTATCTATCTACCTACCTACCTACCTATCTCTATCTATCAATCTACCTACCTACCTATCTCTATCTATCTATCTACCTACCTACATATCTGTATCTATCTACCTACCTACCTATCTGTATCTATCTATCTACCTACCTACCTATCTCTATCTATCTATCTACCTACCTACCTATCTCTATCTATCTATCTACCTACCTACCTATCTGTATCTATCAATCTACCTACCTACCTATCTCTATCTATCTACCTACCTACCTACCTATCTCTATCTATCAATCTACCTACCTACCTACCTACCTATCTGTATCTATCTATCTACCTACCTACCTATCTGTATCTATCTATCTACCTACCTACCTATCTGTATCTATCTATCTACCTACCTACCTATCTGTATCTATCTACCTACCTACCTACCTATCTCTATCTATCAATCTACCTACCTACCTATCTCTATCTATCTATCTACCTACCTACATATCTGTATCTATCTACCTACCTACCTACCTATCTGTATCTATCTATCTATCTACCTACCTACCTATCTCTATCTATCTACCTACCTACCTATCTCTATCTATCTATCTACCTACCTACCTATCTGTATCTATCAATCTACCTACCTACCTATCTCTATCTATCAATCTACCTACCTACCCATCTGTTTCTATCTATCTACCTACCTACATATCTGTATCTATCAATCTACCTACCTACCTATCTCTATCTATCTACCTACCTACCTACCTATCTCTATCTATCAATCTACCTACCTACCTACCTATCTGTATCTATCTATCTACCTACCTACCTATCTGTATCTATCTATCTACCTACCTACCTATCTGTATCTATCTATCTACCTACCTACCTATCTGTATCTATCTACCTACCTACCTACCTATCTCTATCTATCAATCTACCTACCTACCTATCTCTATCTATCTATCTATCTACCTACCTACATATCTGTATCTATCTACCTACCTACCTACCTATCTGTATCTATCTATCTATCTACCTAGCTACCTATCTCTATCTATCTATCTATCTACCTACCTACCTATCTCTATCTATCTATCTACCTACCTACCTATCTGTATCTATCAATCTACCTACCTACCTATTTCTATCTATCAATCTACCTACCTACCCATCTGTTTCTATCTATCTACCTACCTACCTATCTGTATCTATCAATCTTCCTACCTACCTATCTCTATCTATCTACCTACCTACCTACATATCTCTATCTATCAATCTACCTACCTACCTATCTGTATCTATCAATCTACCTACCTACCTATCTGTATCTATCAATCTACCTACCTACCTATCTCTATCTATCTACCTACCTACCTACCTATCTCTATCTATCAAACTACCTACCTACCTATTTGTATCTATCTATCTACCTACCTACCTATCTGTATCTATCTATCTACCTACCTACCTATCTGTATCTATCTATCTACCTACCTACCTATCTCTATCTATCTATCTACCTAGCTACCTATCTGTATCTATCTATCTACCTACCTACCTATCTCTTATCTATCTACCTACCTACCTATCTCTATCTATCTATCTACCTACCTACCTATCTCTATCTATCAATCCTCCTACCTACCTATCTGTATCTATCAATCTACATACCTACCTATCTCTATCTATCTATCTACATACCTACCTATCTCTATCTATCAATCTACCTACCTTCCTATCTGTATCTATCAATCTACCTACCTACCTATCTGTATCTATCTACCTACCTACCTATCTGTATCTATCTATCTACCTACCTACCTATCTGTATCTATCTACCTACCTACCTACCTATCTCTATCTATCAATCTACCTACCTACCTATCTCTATCTATCTATCTACCGACCTACATATCTGTATCTATCTACCTACCTACCTACCTATCTGTATCTATCTATCTATCTACCTACCTACCTATCTCTATCTATCTATCTACCTACCTACCTATCTCTATCTATCTACCTACCTACCTACCTATCTCTATCTATCAATCTACCTACCTACCTATCTCTATCTATCTATCTACCTGCCTACCTATCTCTATCTATCTATCTACATATCTACCTATCTCTATCAATCTACCTACCTACCTATCTCTATCTATCTATCTATCTACCTACCTACCTATCTGTATCTATCAATCTACCTACCTACCTATCTCTATCTATCAATCTACCTACCTACCCATCTGTTTCTATCTATCTACCTACCTACATATCTGTATCTATCAATCTACCTACCTACCTATCTCTATCTATCTACCTACCTACCTACCTATCTCTATCTATCAATCTACCTACCTACCTACCTACCTATCTGTATCTATCTATCTACCTACCTACCTATCTGTATCTATCTATCTACCTACCTACCTATCTGTATCTATCTATCTACCTACCTACCTATCTGTATCTATCTACCTACCTACCTACCTATCTCTATCTATCAATCTACCTACCTACCTATCTCTATCTATCTATCTACCTACCTACATATCTGTATCTATCTACCTACCTACCTACCTATCTGTATCTATCTATCTATCTACCTAGCTACCTATCTCTATCTATCTATCTATCTACCTACCTACCTATCTCTATCTATCTATCTACCTACCTACCTATCTGTATCTATCAATCTACCTACCTACCTATTTCTATCTATCAATCTACCTACCTACCCATCTGTTTCTATCTATCTACCTACCTACCTATCTGTATCTATCAATCTTCCTACCTACCTATCTCTATCTATCTACCTACCTACCTACATATCTCTATCTATCAATCTACCTACCTACCTATCTGTATCTATCAATCTACCTACCTACCTATCTGTATCTATCAATCTACCTACCTACCTATCTCTATCTATCTACCTACCTACCTACCTATCTCTATCTATCAATCTACCTACCTACCTATTTGTATCTATCTATCTACCTACCTACCTATCTGTATCTATCTATCTACCTACCTACCTATCTGTATCTATCTATCTACCTACCTACCTATCTCTATCTATCTATCTACCTAGCTACCTATCTGTATCTATCTATCTACCTACCTACCTATCTCTTATCTATCTACCTACCTACCTATCTCTATCTATCTATCTACCTACCTACCTATCTCTATCTATCAATCCTCCTACCTACCTATCTGTATCTATCAATCTACATACCTACCTATCTCTATCTATCTATCTACATACCTACCTATCTCTATCTATCAATCTACCTACCTTCCTATCTGTATCTATCAATCTACCTACCTACCTATCTGTATCTATCTACCTACCTACCTATCTGTATCTATCTATCTACCTACCTACCTATCTGTATCTATCTACCTACCTACCTACCTATCTCTATCTATCAATCTACCTACCTACCTATCTCTATCTATCTATCTATCTATCTACCTACCTACATATCTGTATCTATCTACCTACCTACCTACCTATCTGTATCTATCTATCTATCTACCTACCTACCTATCTCTATCTATCTATCTACCTACCTACCTATCTCTATCTATCTACCTACCTACCTACCTATCTCTATCTATCAATCTACCTACCTACCTATCTCTATCTATCTATCTACCTGCCTACCTATCTCTATCTATCTATCTACATATCTACCTATCTCTATCAATCTACCTACCTACCTATCTCTATCTATCTACCTACCTACCTACCTACATATCTGTATCTATCAATCTACCTACCTACCTATCTCTATCTATCAATCTACCTACCTACCCATCTGTTTCTATCTATCTACCTACCTACATATCTGTATCTATCAATCTACCTACCTACCTATCTCTATCTATCTACCTACCTACCTACCTATCTCTATCTATCAATCTACCTACCTACCTATCTCTATCTATCTATCTACCTAACTACATATCTGTATCTATCTACCTACCTACCTACCTATCTGTATCTATCTATCTATCTACCTACCTACCTATCTCTATCTATCTATCTACCTACCTACCTATCTCTATCTATCTATCTACCTACCTACCTATCTGTATCTATCAATCTACCTACCTACCTATCTCTATCTATCAATCTACCTACCTACCCATCTGTTTCTATCTATCTACCTACCTACCTATCTGTATCTATCAATCTTCCTACCTACCTATCTCTATCTATCTACCTACCTACCTACATATCTCTATCTATCAATCTACCTACCTACCTATCTGTATCTATCAATCTACCTACCTACCTATCTGTATCTATCAATCTACCTACCTACCTATCTCTATCTATCTACCTACCTACTTACCTATCTCTATCTATCAATCTACCTACCTACCTATCTCTATCTATCTATCTACCTACCTACATATCTGTATCTACCTACCTACCTACCTACCTATCTGTATCTATCTATCTATCTACCTACCTACCTATCTCTATCTATCTATCTACCTACCTACCTATCTCTATCTATCTATCTACCTACCTACCTATCTGTATCTATCAATCTACCTACCTACCTATCTCTATCTATCTATCTACCTACCTACCTATCTCTATCTATCTACCTACCTACCTACCTATCTCTATCTATCAATCTACCTACCTACCTATCACTATCTATCTATCTACCTACCTACCTATCTCTATCTATCTATCTACCTACCTATCTCTATCTATCTACCTACCTACCTACCTACATATCTGTATCTATCAATCTACCTACCTACCTATCTCTATCTATCAATCTACCTACCTACCCATCTGTTTCTATCTATCTACCTACCTACCTATCTGTATCTATCAATCTACCTACCTACATATCTGTATCTATCCATCTACCTATCTACCTATCTCTATCTATCAATCTACCTACCTACCTATCTCTATCTATCTATCTACCTATCTACCTATCTCTATCTATTTACCTACCTACCTATCTATCAATCTACCTACCTACCTATCTGTATCTATCAATCTACCTAGCTACCTATCTCTATCTATCTATCTACCTACCTACCTACCTACATACATATCTGTATCTATATATCTACCTACCTACCTATCTCTATCTATCAAACTACCTACCTACCTATCTGTATCTATCTATCTACCTACCTACCTACCTATCTCTATCAATCTATCTACCTACCTATCTGTATCTATCTACCTACCTACCTACCTATCTCTATCTATCTATCTACCTACCTACCTACCTATCTCTATCTATCAATCTACCTACCTACCTATCTCTATCTATCTATCTACCCACCTACCTATCTCTATCTATCTACCTACCTACCTATCTGTATCTATCTATCTACCTACCTACATATCTGTATCTATCTATCTACCTACCCACCTATCTGTATCTATCAATCTACCTACCTACCTATCTCTATCTATCTATCTATCTACCTACCTACATATCTGTATCTATCTACCTACCTACCTACCTATCTGTATCTATCTATCTACCTACCTACATATCTGTATCTATATATCTACCTACCTACCTATCTGTATCTATCTATCTACCTACCTACCTATCTCTATCTATCTATCTACCTACCTACTTACCTATCTCTATCAATCTACCTACCTACCTATCTCTATCTATCTACCTACCTACCTACCTATCTCTATCTATCAATCTACCTACCTACCTATCTGTATCTATCTATCTACCTACCTACCTATCTCTATCTATCAATCTACCTACCTACCTATCTCTATCTATCTATCTACCTACCTACATATCTGTATCTATATATCTACCTACCTACCTATCTGTATCTATCTATCTACCTATCTACCTATCTCTATCTATCAATCTACCTACCTACCTATCTCTATCTATCTATCTACCTACCCACCTATCTGTATTTATCTATCTACCTACCTATCTCTATCTATCAATCTACCTACCTACCTACCTTTCTGTATCTATCTATCTACCTATCTACCTATCTCTATCTATCAATCTACCTACCTACCTATCTGTATCTATCTATCTACCTACCTACATATCTGTATCTATATATCTACCTACCTACCTATCTCTATCTATCAATCTACCTACCTACCTATCTGTATCTATCTATCTACCTACCCACCTATCTGTATTTATCTATCTACCTACCTATCTGTATCTATCTACCTACCTACCTACGTATCTCTATCTATCTATCTACCTACCTACCTATCTGTATCTATCAATCTACCTACCTACCTATCTCTATCTATCAATCTACCTACCTACCTATCTGTATCTATCTATCTACCTACCTACCTATCTGTATCTATGAATCTACCTACCTACCTACCTCTATCTATCTATCTACCTACCTACCTATCTGTATCTATCTACCTACCTACCTAACTATCTCTATCTATCAATCTACCTACCTACCTATCTGTATCTATCTATCTACCTACCTACCTATCTGTATCTATGTACCTACCTACCTACCTATCTCTATCTATCAATCTACCTACCTACCTATTTGTCTCTATCTATCTACCTACCTACCTATCTGTATCTATCTATCTACCTACTACCTATCTCTATCTATCTATCTACCTAGCTACCTATCTGTATCTATCTATCTACCTACCTACCTATCTCTTATCTATCTACCTACCTACCTATCTCTATCTATCTATCTACCTACCTACCTATCTCTATCTATCAATCCTCCTACCTACCTATCTGTATCTATCAATCTACATACCTACCTATCTCTATCTATCTATCTACATACCTACCTATCTCTATCTATCAATCTACCTACCTTCCTATCTGTATCTATCAATCTATCTACCTACCTATCTGTATCTATCTATCTACCTACCTACCTATCTCTATCTATCTACCTACCTACCTACCTACCTATCTCTATCAATCTACCTACCTACCTATCTCTATCTATCTATCTACCTACCTACCTATCTCTATCTGTCTATCTACCTACCTACCTATCTCTATCTATCTATCTACCTACCTACCTATCTCTATCTATCTATCTATCTACCCACCTATCTCTATCTATCTATCTACCTACCTACCTATCTGTATCTATCTATCTACCTACCTACCTATCTCTATCTATCAATCTACCTATCTTCCTATCTGTATCTATCAATCTACCTACCTATCTATCTCTATCTATCAATCTACCTACCTACCTATCTTTATCTATCAATCTACCTACCTACCTATCTGTATCTATCTATCTACCTACCTACCTATCTGTATCTATCAATCTAACTACCTACCTATCTCTGTCTATCTACCTACCTACCTACCTATCTCTATCAATCTACCTACCTACCTATCTCTATCTATCTACCTACCTACCTACCTATCTCTATCTATCAATCTACCTACCTACCTATCTGTATCTATCTATCTACCTACCTACCTATCTCTATCTATCTATCTACCTACCTACCTATCTCTATCTATCAATCTACCTACCTACCTATCTCTATCTATCTATCTACCTACCTACCTATCTCTATCAATCTACCTACCTACCTATCTCTATCTATCTACCTACCTACCTACCTATCTCTATCTATCTATCTATCTACCTACCTACCTATCTGTATCTATGTACCTACCTACCTACCTATCTCTATCTATCAATCTACCTACCTACCTATTTGTATCTATCTACCTACCTACCTACCTATCTGTATCTATCTATCTACCTACCTACCTATCTGTATCTATCTATCTACCTACCTACCTATCTCTATCTATCTATCTACCTAGCTACCTATCTGTATCTATCTATCTACCTACCTACCTATCTCTTATCTATCTACCTACCTACCTATCTCTATCTATCTATCTACCTACCTACCTATCTCTATCTATCAATCCTCCTACCTACCTATCTGTATCTATCAATCTACCTACCTACCTATCTCTATCTATCTATCTACCTACCTACCTATCTCTATCTATCAATCTACCTACCTTCCTATCTGTATCTATCAATCTACCTACCTACCTATCTCTATCTATCTATCTACCTACCTACCTATCTCTATCTATCTACCTACCTACCTACCTATCTCTATCAATCTACCTACCTACCTATCTGTATCTATCTATCTATCTACCCACCTATCTCTATCTTTCTATCTACCTACCTACCTATCTGTATCTATCTATCTACCTACCTACCTATCTCTATCTATCAATCTACCTATCTTCCTATCTGTATCTATCAATCTACCTACCTACCTATCTCTATCTATCAATCTACCTACCTACCTATCTGTATCTAACAATCTACCTACCTACCTATCTCTATCTATCTATCTACCTACCTACCTATCTGTATCTATCTATCTACCTACCTACCTATCTGTATCTATCAATCTAACTACCTACCTATCTCTATCTATCTACCTACCTACCTACCTATCTCTATCAATCTACCTACCTACCTATCTCTATCTATCTACCTACCTACCTACCTATCTCTATCTATCAATCTACCTACCTACCTATCTGTATCTATCAATCTACCTACCTACCTATCTCTATCTATCTATCTACCTACCTATCTATCTCTATCTATCTACCTACCTACCTACCTATCTCTATCTATCAATCTACCTACCTACCTATCTCTATCTATCTATCTACCTACCTACCTATCTCTATCTATCTATCTATCTACCTACCTACATATCTGTATCTATCTACCTACCTACCTACCTACCTATCTCTATCTATCTATCTACCTACCTACCTATCTCTATCTATCTATCTATCTACCTACCTACATATCTGTATCTATCTACCTACCTACCTACCTACCTATCTCTATCTATCTATCTACCTACCTACCTATCTGTATCTATCTATCTACCTACCTACCTATCTCTATCTATCTATCTACCTACCTACATATCTGTATCTATATATCTACCTACCTACCTATCTGTATCTATCTATCTACCTACCTACATATCTGTATCTATATATCTACCTACCTACCTATCTCTATCTATCAATCTACCTACCTACCTACCTATCTGTATCTATCTATCTACCTACCCACCTATCTGTATTTATCTATCTACCTACAATGTGTATCTATCTACCTACCTACCTACGTATCTCTATCTATCTATCTACCTAACTACCTATCTGTATATATCAATCTACCTACCTACCTATCTGTATCTATCTATCTACCTACCTACCTATCTCTATCTATCTATCTACCTACCTACCTATCTCTATCTATCAATCTACCTACCTACCCATCTCTATCTATCAATCTACCTACCTACCTATCTGTATCTACCTACCTACCTACCTACCTACCTATCTCTATCTATCTACCTACCTACCTACCTATCTCTATCTATCTACCTACCTACCTACCTATCTCTATCTATCTACCTACCTACCTATCTCTATCTATCTATCTACCTACCTACCTATCTCTATCTATCTATCTACCTACCTACCTATCTGTATCTATCAATCTACCTACCTATTTATCTCTATCTATCTACCTACCTACCTACCTATCTGTATCTATCAATCTACCTGCCTACCTATCTCTATCTATCTATCTACCTACCTACCTATCTATATCTATCAATCTACCTACCTACCTATCTCTATCTATCTACCTACCTACCTACCTATCTCTATCTATCAATCTACCTACCTACCTATCTGTATCTATCTATCTACCTACCTACCTATCTCTATCTATCTATCTACCTACCTACCTATCTCTATCTATCAATCTACCTACCTACCTATCTCTATCTATCAATCTACCTACCTACCTATCTGTATCTATCTATCTACCTACCCACCTATCTGTATTTATCTATCTACCTACCTATCTGTATCTATCTACCTACCTACCTACGTATCTCTATCTATCTATCTACCTACCTACCTATCTGTATCTATCAATCTACCTACCTACCTATCTCTATCTATCAATCTACCTACCTACCTATCTGTATCTATCTATCTACCTACCTACCTATCTGTATCTATGAATCTACCTACCTACCTACCTCTATCTATCTATCTACCTACCTACCTATCTGTATCTATCTACCTACCTACCTAACTATCTCTATCTATCAATCTACCTACCTACCTATCTGTATCTATCTATCTACCTACCTATCTATCTCTATCTATCAATCTACCTACCTACCTATTTGTATCTATCTATCTACCTACCTACCTATCTGTATCTATCTATCTACCTACTACCTATCTCTATCTATCTATCTACCTAGCTACCTATCTGTATCTATCTATCTACCTACCTACCTATCTCTTATCTATCTACCTACCTACCTATCTCTATCTATCTATCTACCTACCTACCTATCTCTATCTATCAATCCTCCTACCTACCTATCTGTATCTATCAATCTACATACCTACCTATCTCTATCTATCTATCTACATACCTACCTATCTCTATCTATCAATCTACCTACCTTCCTATCTGTATCTATCAATCTATCTACCTACCTATCTGTATCTATCTATCTACCTACCTACTTATCTCTATCTATCTACCTACCTACCTACCTACCTATCTCTATCAATCTACCTACCTACCTATCTCTATCTATCTATCTACCTACCTACCTATCTCTATCTGTCTATCTACCTACCTACCTATCTCTATCTATCTATCTACCTACCTACCTATCTCTATCTATCTATCTATCTACCCACCTATCTCTATCTATCTATCTATCTACCTACCTACCTATCTGTATCTATCTATCTACCTACCTACCTATCTCTATCTATCAATCTACCTATCTTCCTATCTGTATCTATCAATCTACCTACCTATCTATCTCTATCTATCAATCTACCTACCTACCTATCTTTATCTATCAATCTACCTACCTACCTATCTGTATCTATCTATCTACCTACCTACCTATCTGTATCTATCAATCTAACTACCTACCTATCTCTGTCTATCTACCTACCTACCTACCTATCTCTATCAATCTACCTACCTACCTATCTCTATCTATCTACCTACCTACCTACCTATCTCTATCTATCAATCTACCTACCTACCTATCTGTATCTATCTATCTACCTACCTACCTATCTCTATCTATCTATCTACCTACCTACCTATCTCTATCTATCAATCTACCTACCTACCTATCTCTATCTATCTATCTACCTACCTACCTATCTCTATCAATCTACCTACCTACCTATCTCTATCTATCTACCTACCTACCTACCTATCTCTATCTATCTATCTACCTACCTACCTATCTGTATCTATGTACCTACCTACCTACCTATCTCTATCTATCAATCTACCTACCTACCTATTTGTATCTATCTACCTACCTACCTACCTATCTGTATCTATCTATCTACCTACCTACCTATCTGTATCTATCTATCTACCTACCTACCTATCTCTATCTATCTATCTACCTAGCTACCTATCTGTATCTATCTATCTACCTACCTACCTATCTCTTATCTATCTACCTACCTACCTATCTCTATCTATCTATCTACATACCTACCTATCTCTATCTATCAATCCTCCTACCTACCTATCTGTATCTATCAATCTACCTACCTACCTACCTATCTCTATCTATCTATCTACCTACCTACCTATCTCTATCTATCAATCTACCTACCTTCCTATCTGTATCTATCAATCTACCTACCTACCTATCTCTATCTATCTATCTACCTACCTACCTATCTCTATCTATCTACCTACCTACCTACCTATCTCTATCAATCTACCTACCTACCTATCTGTATCTATCTATCTATCTACCCACCTATCTCTATCTTTCTATCTACCTACCTACCTATCTGTATCTATCTATCTACCTACCTACCTATCTCTATCTATCAATCTACCTATCTTCCTATCTCTATCTATCAATCTACCTACCTACCTATCTGTATCTAACAATCTACCTACCTACCTATCTCTATCTATCTACCTACCTACCTACCTATCTGTATCTATCTATCTACCTACCTACCTATCTGTATCTATCAATCTAACTACCTACCTATCTCTATCTATCTACCTACCTACCTACCTATCTCTATCTATCTACCTACCTACCTATCTCTATCTATCTACCTACCTACCTACCTATCTCTATCTATCAATCTACCTACCTACCTATCTGTATCTATCAATCTACCTACCTACCTATCTCTATCTATCTATCTACCTACCTATCTATCTCTATCTATCTACCTACCTACCTACCTATCTCTATCTATCAATCTACCTACCTACCTATCTCTATCTATCTATCTACCTACCTACCTATCTCTATCAATCTACCTACCTACCTATCTCTATCTATCTACCTACCTACCTACCTATCTCTATCTATCTATCTACCTACCTACCTATCTCTATCTATCTATCTATCTACCTACCTACATATCTGTATCTATCTACCTACCTACCTACCTATCTCTATCTATCTATCTACCTACCTACCTATCTGTATCTATCTATCTACCTACCTACCTATCTCTATCTATCTATCTACCTACCTACATATCTGTATCTATATATCTACCTACCTACCTATCTGTATCTATCTATCTACCTACCTACATATCTGTATCTATATATCTACCTACCTACCTATCTCTATCTATCAATCTACCTACCTACCTACCTATCTGTATCTATCTATCTACCTACCCACCTATCTGTATTTATCTATCTACCTACAATGTGTATCTATCTACCTACCTACCTACGTATCTCTATCTATCTATCTACCTAACTACCTATCTGTATATATCAATCTACCTACCTACCTATCTGTATCTATCTATCTACCTACCTACCTATCTCTATCTATCTATCTACCTACCTACCTATCTCTATCTATCAATCTACCTACCTACCCATCTCTATCTATCAATCTACCTACCTACCTATCTGTATCTACCTACCTACCTACCTACCTACCTATCTCTATCTATCTACCTACCTACCTACCTATCTCTATCTATCTACCTACCTACCTACCTATCTCTATCTATCTACCTACCTACCTATCTCTATCTATCTATCTACCTACCTACCTATCTCTATCTATCTACCTACCTACCTACCTATCTGTATCTATCAATCTACCTGCCTACCTATCTCTATCTATCTATCTACCTACCTACCTATCTATATCTATCAATCTACCTACCTACCTATCTCTATCTATCTACCTACCTACCTACCTATCTCTATCTATCAATCTACCTACCTACCTATCTGTATCTATCTATCTACCTACCTACCTATCTCTATCTATCTATCTACCTACCTACCTATCTCTATCTATCAATCTACCTACCTACCTATCTCTATCTATCTATCTACCTACCTACCTACCTCTATCAATCTACCTACCTACCTATCTCTATCTATCTACCTACCTACCTATCTCTATCTATCTATCTACCTACCTACCTATCTGTATCTATGTACCTACCTACCTACCTATCTCTATCTATCAATCTACCTACCTACCTATTTGTATCTATCTATCTACCTACCTACCTATCTGTATCTATCTATCTACCTACCTACCTATCTGTATCTATCTATCTACCTACCTACCTATCTCTATCTATCTATCTACCTAGCTACCTATCTGTATCTATCTATCTACCTACCTACCTATCTCTTATCTATCTACCTACCTACCTATCTCTATCTATCTATCTACCTACCTACCTATCTCTATCTATCAATCCTCCTACCTACCTATCTGTATCTATCAATCTACCTACCTACCTATCTCTATCTATCTACCTACCTACCTATCTCTATCTATCAATCTACCTACCTTCCTATCTGTATCTATCAATCTACCTACCTACCTATCTCTATCTATCTATCTACCTACCTACCTATCTCTATCTATCTACCTACCTACCTACCTATCTCTATCAATCTACCTACCTACCTATCTCTATCTATCTATTTACCTACCTACCTATCTCTATCTATCTATCTACCTACCTACCTATCTCTATCTATCTATCTACCTACCTACCTATCTGTATCTATCTATCTACCCACCTATCTCTATCTTTCTATCTACCTACCTACCTATCTGTATCTATCTATCTACCTACCTACCTATCTCTATCTATCAATCTACCTATCTTCCTATCTGTATCTATCAATCTACCTACCTACCTATCTCTATCTATCAATCTACCTACCTACCTATCTGTATCTAACAATCTACCTACCTACCTATCTCTATCTATCTATCTACCTACCTACCTATCTGTATCTATCTATCTACCTACCTACCTATCTGTATCTATCAATCTAACTACCTACCTATCTCTATCTATCTACCTACCTACCTACCTATCTCTATCAATCTACCTACCTACCTATCTCTATCTATCTACCTACCTACCTACCTATCTCTATCTATCAATCTACCTACCGACCTATCTGTATCTATCAATCTACCTACCTACCTATCTCTATCTATCTATCTACCTACCTATCTATCTCTATCTATCTATCTACCTACCTACCTATCTCTATCTATCAATCTACCTACCTACCTATCTCTATCTATCTATCTATCTATCTATCTATCTATCTATCTACCTACCTACCTATCTCTATCAATCTACCTACTTACCTATCTCTATCTATCTACCTACCTACCTACCTATCTCTATCTATCTATCTACCTACCTACCTATCTCTATCTATCTATCTACCTACCTACATATCTGTATCTATCTACCTACCTACCTACCTACCTATCTCTATCTATCTATCTACCTACCTACCTATCTGTATCTATCTATCTACCTACCTACCTATCTCTATCTATCTATCTACCTACCTACATATCTGTATCTATATATCTACCTACCTACCTATCTGTATCTATCTATCTACCTACCTACATATCTGTATCTATATATCTACCTACCTACCTATCTCTATCTATCAATCTACCTACCTACCTATCTGTATCTATCTATCTACCTACCCACCTATCTGTATTTATCTATCTACCTACAATGTGTATCTATCTACCTACCTACCTACGTATCTCTATCTATCTATCTACCTAACTACCTATCTGTATATATCAATCTACCTACCTACCTATCTGTATCTATCTATCTACCTACCTACCTATCTCTATCTATCAATCTACCTACCTACCTATCTGTATCTACCTACCTACCTACCTACCTACCTATCTCTATCTATCTACCTACCTACCTACCTATCTCTATCTATCTACCTACCTACCTACCTATCTCTATCTATCTATCTACCTACCTACCTATCTCTATCTATCTATCTATCTACCTACCTACCTATCTGTATCTATCAATCTACCTACCTATTTATCTCTATCTATCTACCTACCTACCTACCTATCTGTATCTATCAATCTACCTACCTACCTATCTCTATCTATCTACCTACCTACCTATCTATCTCTATCTATCAATCTGACTACCTACCTATCTGTATCTATCTATCTACCTACCTACCTATCTGTATCTATCAATCTACCTACCTACCTATCTGTATCTATCTATCTACCTACCTACCTATCTCTATCAATCTACCTACCTACCTATCTCTATCTATCTACCTACCTACCTACCTACATATCTGTATCTATCAATCTACCTACCTACCTATCTCTATCTATCTATCTACCTACCTACATATCTGTATCTATCTACCTACCTACCTAACTATCTGTATCTATCTATCTATCTACCTACCTACCTATCTCTATCTATCTATCTATCTACCTACCTACCTATCTCTATCTATCTATCTACCTACCTACCTATCTGTATCTATCAATCTACCTACCTACCTATTTATCTCTATCTATCAATCTACCTACCTACCCATCTGTTTCTATCTATCTACCTACCTACCTATCTGTATCTATCAATCTTCCTACCTACCTATCTCTATCTATCTACCTACCTACCTACATATCTCTATCTATCAATCTACCTACCTACCTATCTGTATCTATCAATCTACCTACCTACCTATCTGTATCTATCAATCTACCTACCTACCTATCTCTATCTATCTACCTACCTACCTACCTATCTCTATCTATCAATCTACCTACCTACCTATCTCTATCTATCTATCTACCTACCTACATATCTGTATCTACCTACCTACCTACCTACGTATCTGTATCTATCTATCTATCTACCTACCTACCTATCTCTATCTATCTATCTACCTACCTACCTATCTCTATCTATCTATCTACCTACCTACCTATCTGTATCTATCAATCTACCTACCTACCTATCTCTATCTATCTATCTACCTACCTACCTATCTCTATCTATCTACCTACCTACCTACCTACCTATCTCTATCTATCAATCTACCTACCTACCTATCTCTATCTATCTATCTACCTACCTACCTATCTCTATCTATCTATCTACCTACCTACCTATCTCTATCAATCTACCTACCTACCTATCTCTATCTATCTACCTACCTACCTACCTACATATCTGTATCTATCAATCTACCTACCTACCTATCTCTATCTATCAATCTACCTACCTACCCATCTGTTTCTATCTATCTACCTACCTACCTATCTCTATCTATCAATCTACCTACCTACATATCTGTATCTATCCATCTACCTATCTACCTATCTCTATCTATCTACCTACCTACCTATCTCTATCTATCTATCTATCTACCTATCTACCTATCTCTATCTATTTACCTACCTACCTATCTATCAATCTACCTACCTACCTATCTGTATCTATCAATCTACCTAGCTACCTATCTCTATCTATCTACCTACCTACCTACCTACCTACCTACATATCTGTATCTATATATCTACCTACCTACCTATCTCTATCTATCAAACTACCTACCTACCTATCTGTATCTATCTATCTACCTACCTACCTACCTACCTACCTATCTCTATCAATCTATCTACCTACCTATCTGTATCTATCTACCTACCTACCTACCTATCTCTATCTATCTATCTACCTACCTACCTACCTATCTCTATCTATCTATCTACCTACCTACCTATCTCTATCTATCAATCTACCTACCTTCCTATCTGTATCTATCAATCTACCTACCTACCTATCTCTATCTATCTATCTACCTACCTACCTATCTCTATCTATCTACCTACCTACCTACCTATCTCTATCAATCTACCTACCTACCTATCTCTATCTATCTATTTACCTACCTACCTATCTCTATCTATCTATCTACTTACCTACCTATCTCTATCTATCTACCTACCTACCTATCTGTATCTATCTATCTATCTACCCACCTATCTCTATCTTTCTATCTACCTACCTACCTATCTGTATCTATCTATCTACCTACCTACCTATCTCTATCTATCAATCTACCTATCTTCCTATCTGTATCTATCAATCTACCTACCTACCTATCTCTATCTATCAATCTACCTACCTACCTATCTGTATCTAACAATCTACCTACCTACCTATCTCTATCTATCTATCTACCTACCTACCTATCTGTATCTATCTATCTACCTACCTACCTATCTGTATCTATCAATCTAACTACCTACCTATCTCTATCTATCTACCTACCTACCTACCTATCTCTATCAATCTACCTACCTACCTATCTCTATCTATCTACCTACCTACCTACCTATCTCTATCTATCAATCTACCTACCTACCTATCTGTATCTATCAATCTACCTACCTACCTATCTCTATCTATCTACCTACCTATCTATCTCTATCTATCTACCTACCTACCTACCTATCTCTATCTATCAATCTACCTACCTACCTATCTCTATCTATCTATCTACCTACCTACCTATCTCTATCAATCTACCTACTTACCTATCTCTATCTATCTACCTACCTACCTACCTACCTCTATCTATCTATCTACCTACCTACCTATCTCTATCTATCTATCTACCTACCTACATATCTGTATCTACCTACCTACCTACCTACCTATCTCTATCTATCTATCTACTTACCTACCTATCTGTATCTATCTATCTACCTACCTACCTATCTCTATCTATCTATCTACCTACCTACATATCTGTATCTATATATCTACCTACCTACCTATCTGTATCTATCTATCTACCTACCTACATATCTGTATCTATATATCTACCTACCTACCTATCTCTATCTATCAATCTACCTACCTACCTACCTATCTGTATCTATCTATCTACCTACCCACCTATCTGTATTTATCTATCTACCTACAATGTGTATCTATCTACCTACCTACCTACGTATCTCTATCTATCTATCTACCTAACTACCTATCTGTATATATCAATCTACCTACCTACCTATCTGTATCTATCTATCTACCTACCTACCTATCTCTATCTATCTATCTACCTACCTACCTATCTCTATCTATCAATCTACCTACCTACCCATCTCTATCTATCAATCTACCTACCTACCTATCTGTATCTACCTACCTACCTACCTACCTACCTATCTCTATCTATCTACCTACCTACCTACCTATCTCTATCTATCTACCTACCTACCTACCTATCTCTATCTATCTACCTACCTACCTATCTCTATCTATCTATCTACCTACCTACCTATCTCTATCTATCTATCTACCTACCTACCTATCTGTATCTATCAATCTACCTACCTATTTATCTCTATCTATCTACCTACCTACCTACCTATCTGTATCTATCAATCTACCTACCTACCTATCTCTATCTATCTACCTACCTACCTATCTATCTCTATCTATCAATCTGACTACCTACCTATCTGTATCTATCTATCTACCTACCTACCTATCTGTATCTATCAATCTACCTACCTACCTATCTGTATCTATCTATCTACCTACCTACCTATCTATCAATCTACCTACCTACCTATCTCTATCTATCTACCTACCTACCTACCTACATATCTGTATCTATCAATCTACCTACCTACCTATCTCTATCTATGTATCTACCTACCTACATATCTGTATCTATCTACCTACCTACCTAACTATCTGTATCTATCTATCTATCTACCTACCTACCTACCTATCTCTATCTATCTATCTACCTACCTACCTATCTCTATCTATCTATCTACCTACCTACCTATCTGTATCTATCAATCTACCTACCTACCTATTTATCTCTATCTATCAATCTACCTACCTACCCATCTGTTTCTATCTATCTACCTACCTACCTATCTGTATCTATCAATCTTCCTACCTACCTATCTCTATCTATCTACCTACCTACCTACATATCTCTATCTATCAATCTACCTACCTACCTATCTGTATCTATCAATCTACCTACCTACCTATCTGTATCTATCAATCTACCTACCTACCTATCTCTATCTATCTACCTACCTACCTACCTATCTCTATCTATCAATCTACCTACCTACCTATCTCTATCTATCTATCTACCTACCTACATATCTGTATCTACCTACCTACCTACCTACCTATCTGTATCTATCTATCTATCTACCTACCTACCTATCTCTATCTATCTATCTACCTACCTACCTATCTCTATCTATCTATCTACCTACCTACCTATCTGTATCTATCAATCTACCTACCTACCTATCTCTATCTATCTATCTACCTACCTACCTATCTCTATCTATCTACCTACCTACCTACCTATCTCTATCTATCAATCTACCTACCTACCTATCTCTATCTATCTATCTACCTACCTACCTATCTCTATCTATCTATCTACCTACCTACCTATCTCTATCAATCTACCTACCTACCTATCTCTATCTATCTACCTACCTACCTACCTACATATCTGTATCTATCAATCTACCTACCTACCTATCTCTATCTATCAATCTACCTACCTACCCATCTGTTTCTATCTATCTACCTACCTACCTATCTGTATCTATCAATCTACCTACCTACATATCTGTATCTATCCATCTACCTATCTACCTATCTCTATCTATCAATCTACCTACCTACCTATCTCTATCTATCTATCTACCTATCTACCTATCTCTATCTATTTACCTACCTACCTATCTATCAATCTACCTACCTACCTATCTGTATCTATCAATCTACCTAGCTACCTATCTCTATCTATCTACCTACCTACCTACCTACCTACCTACATATCTGTATCTATATATCTACCTACCTACCTATCTCTATCTATCAAACTACCTACCTACCTATCTGTATCTATCTATCTACCTACCTACCTACCTACCTATCTCTATCAATCTATCTACCTACCTATCTGTATCTATCTACCTACCTACCTACCTATCTGTATCTATCTATCTATCTACCTACCTACATATCTGTATCTATCTATCTACCTACCCACCTATCTGTATCTATCAATCTACCTACCTACCTATCTCTATCTATCTATCTATCTATCTATCTATCTACCTACCTACATATCTGTATCTATCTACCTACCTACCTACCTACCTATCTGTATCTATCTATCTACCTACCTACCTATCTCTATCTATCAATCTACCTACCTACCCATCTGTTTCTATCTATCTACCTACCTACATATCTGTATCTATCAATCTACCTACCTACCTATCTCTATCTATCTACCTACCTACCTACCTATCTCTATCTATCAATCTACCTACCTACCTACCTATCTGTATCTATCTATCTACCTACCTACCTATCTGTATCTATCTATCTACCTACCTACCTATCTGTATCTATCTATCTACCTACCTACCTATCTGTATCTATCTACCTACCTACTTATCTCTATCTATCAATCTACCTACCTACCTATCTCTATCTATCTATCTACCTACCTACATATCTGTATCTATCTACCTACCTACCTACCTATCTGTATCTATCTATCTATCTACCTACCTATCTCTATCTATCTATCTATCTACCTACCTACCTATCTCTATCTATCTATCTACCTACCTACCTATCTGTATCTATCAATCTACCTACCTACCTATCTCTATCTATCAATCTACCTACCTACCCATCTGTTTCTATCTATCTACCTACCTACCTATCTGTATCTATCAATCTTCCTACCTACCTATCTCTATCTATCTACCTACCTACCTACATATCTCTATCTATCAATCTACCTACCTACCTATCTGTATCTATCAATCTACCTACCTACCTATCTGTATCTATCAATCTACCTACCTACCTATCTCTATCTATCTACCTACCTACCTACCTATCTCTATCTATCAATCTACCTACCTACCTATTTGTATCTATCTATCTACCTACCTACCTATCTGTATCTATCTATCTACCTACCTACCTATCTGTATCTATCTATCTACCTACCTACCTATCTCTATCTATCTATCTACCTAGCTACCTATCTGTATCTATCTATCTACCTACCTAACTATCTCTTATCTATCTACCTACCTACCTATCTCTATCTATCTATCTACCTACCTACCTATCCCTACCTATCTGTATCTATCAATCTTCCTACCTACCTATCTCTATCTATCTACCTACCTACCTACATATCTCTATCTATCAATCTACCTACCTACCTATCTGTATCTATCAATCTACCTACCTACCTATCTGTATCTATCAATCTACCTACCTACCTATCTCTATCTATCTACCTACCTACCTACCTATCTCTATCTATCAATCTACCTACCTACCTATTTGTATCTATCTATCTACCTACCTACCTATCTGTATCTATCTATCTACCTACCTACCTATCTGTATCTATCTATCTACCTACCTACCTATCTCTATCTATCTATCTACCTAGCTACCTATCTGTATCTATCTATCTACCTACCTACCTATCTCTTATCTATCTACCTACCTACCTATCTCTATCTATCTATCTACCTACCTACCTATCTCTATCTATCAATCCTCCTACCTACCTATCTGTATCTATCAATCTACATACCTACCTATCTCTATCTATCTATCTATCTACATACCTACCTATCTCTATCTATCAATCTACCTACCTTCCTATCTGTATCTATCAATCTACCTACCTACCTATCTGTATCTATCTATCTACCTACCTACCTATCTGTATCTATCTATCTACCTACCTACCTATCTGTATCTATCTACCTACCTACCTACCTATCTCTATCTATCAATCTACCTACCTACCTATCTCTATCTATCTACCTACCTACCTACATATCTGTATCTATCTACCTACCTACCTACCTATCTGTATCTATCTATCTATCTACCTACCTACCTATCTCTATCTATCTATCTACCTACCTACCTATCTCTATCTATCTACCTACCTACCTACCTATCTCTATCTATCAATCTACCTACCTACCTATCTCTATCTATCTATCTACCTGCCTACCTATCTCCATCTATCTATCTACCTATCTACCTATCTCTATCAATCTACCTACCTACCTATCTCTATCTATCTACCTACCTACCTACCTACCTATCTGTATCTATCAATCTACCTACCTACCTATCTCTATCTATCAATCTACCTACCTACCCATCTGTTTCTATCTATCTACCTACCTACATATCTGTATCTATCAATCTACCTACCTACCTATCTCTATCTATCTACCTACCTACCTACCTATCTCTATCTATCAATCTACCTACCTACCTATTTGTATCTATCTATCTACCTACCTACCTATCTGTATCTATCTATCTACCTACCTACCTATCTGTATCTATCTATCTACCTACCTACCTATCTCTATCTATCTATCTACCTAGCTACCTATCTGTATCTATCTATCTACCTACCTACCTATCTCTTATCTATCTACCTACCTACCTATCTCTATCTATCTATCTACCTACCTACCTATCCCTACCTATCTGTATCTATCAATCTTCCTACCTACCTATCTCTATCTATCTACCTACCTACCTACATATCTCTATCTATCAATCTACCTACCTACCTATCTGTATCTATCAATCTACCGACCTACCTATCTGTATCTATCAATCTACCTACCTACCTATCTCTATCTATCTACCTACCTACCTACCTATCTCTATCTATCAATCTACCTACCTACCTATTTGTATCTATCTATCTACCTACCTACCTATCTGTATCTATCTATCTACCTACCTACCTATCTGTATCTATCTATCTACCTACCTACCTATCTCTATCTATCTATCTACCTAGCTACCTATCTGTATCTATCTATCTACCTACCTACCTATCTCTTATCTATCTACCTACCTACCTATCTCTATCTATCTATCTACCTACCTACCTATCTCTATCTATCAATCCTCCTACCTACCTATCTGTATCTATCAATCTACATACCTACCTATCTCTATCTATCTATCTATCTATCTATCTACATACCTACCTATCTCTATCTATCAATCTACCTACCTTCCTATCTGTATCTATCAATCTACCTACCTACCTATCTGTATCTATCTATCTACCTACCTACCTATCTGTATCTATCTATCTACCTACCTACCTATCTGTATCTATCTACCTACCTACCTACCTATCTCTATCTATCAATCTACCTACCTACCTATCTCTATCTATCTACCTACCTACATATCTGTATCTATCTACCTATCTACCTACCTATCTGTATCTATCTATCTATCTACCTACCTACCTATCTCTATCTATCTATCTACCTACCTACCTATCTCTATCTATCTACCTACCTACCTACCTATCTCTATCTATCAATCTACCTACCTACCTATCTCTATCTATCTATCTACCTGCCTACCTATCTCCATCTATCTATCTACCTATCTACCTATCTCTATCAATCTACCTACCTACCTATCTCTATCTATCTACCTACCTACCTACCTACATATCTGTATCTATCAATCTACCTACCTACCTATCTCTATCTATCAATCTACCTACCTACCCATCTGTTTCTATCTATCTACCTACCTACATATCTGTATCTATCAATCTACCTACCTACCTATCTCTATCTATCTACCTACCTACCTACCTATCTCTATCTATCAATCTACCTACCTACCTATCTCTATCTATCTATCTATCTACCTACCTACATATCTGTATCTATCTACCTACCTACCTACCTATCTGTATCTATCTATCTATCTACCTACCTACCTATCTCTATCTATCTATCTACCTACCTACCTATCTCTATCTATCTATTTACCTACCTACCTATCTCTATCTATCTATCTACCTACCTACCTATCTCTATCTATCAATCTACCGACCTACCCATCTGTTTCTATCTATCTACCTACCTACCTATCTGTATCTATCAATCTTCCTACCTACCTATCTCTATCTACCTACCTACCTACCTACATATCTCTATCTATCAATCTACCTACCTACCTATCTGTATCTATCAATCTACCTACCTACCTATCTGTATCTATCAATCTACCTACCTACCTATCTCTATCTACCTACCTACCTACCTATCTCTATCTATCAATCTACCTACCTACCTATCTCTATCTATCTATCTACCTACCTACATATCTGTATCTACCTACCTACCTACCTACCTATCTGTATCTATCTATCTATCTACCTACCTACCTATCTCTATCTATCTATCTACCTTCCTACCTATCTCTATCTATCTATCTACCTACGTACCTATCTGTATCTATCAATCTACCTACCTACCTATCTCTATCTATCTATCTACCTACCTACCTATCTCTATCTATCTACCTACCTACCTACCTATCTCTATCTATCAATCTACCTACCTACCTATCTCTATCTATCTATCTACCTACCTACCTATCTCTATCTATCTATCTACCTACCTACCTATCTCTATCAATCTACCTACCTACCTATCTCTATCTACCTACCTACCTACCTACCTACATATCTGTATCTATCAATCTACCTACCTACCTATCTCTATCTATCAATCTACCTACCTACCCATCTGTTTCTATCTATCTACCTACCTACCTATCTGTATCTATCAATCTACCTACCTACATATCTGTATCTATCCATCTACCTATCTACCTATCTCTATCTATCAATCTACCTACCTACCTATCTCTATCTATCTATCTACCTATCTACCTATCTCTATCTATTTACCTACCTACCTATCTATCAATCTACCTACCTACCTATCTGTATCTATCAATCTACCTAGCTACCTATCTCTATCTATCTATCTACCTACCTACCTACCTACCTACATATCTGTATCTATATATCTACCTACCTACCTATCTCTATCAAACTACCTACCTACCTATCTGTATCTATCTATCTACCTACCTACCTACCTATCTCTATCAATCTATCTACCTACCTATCTGTATCTATCTACCTACCTACCTACCTATCTCTATCTATCTATCTACCTACCTACCTACCTATCTCTATCTATCAATCTACCCACCTACCTATCTCTATCTATCTACCTACCTACCTATCTGTATCTATCTATCTACCTACCTACATATCTGTATCTATCTATCTACCTACCCACCTATCTGTATCTATCAATCTACCTACCTACCTATCTCTATCTATCTATCTATCTACCTACCTACATATCTGTATCTATCTACCTACCTACCTACCTACCTATCTTTATCTATCTATCTACCTACCTACATATCTGTATCTATCTATCTACCTACCTACTTACCTATCTCTATCAATCTACCTACCTACCTATCTCTATCTATCTACCTACCTACCTACCTATCTCTATCTATCAATGTACCTACCTACCTATCTGTATCTATCTATCTACCTACCTACCTATCTCTATCTATCAATCTACCTACCTACCTATCTCTATCTATCTATCTACCTACCTACATATCTGTATCTATATATCTACCTACCTACCTATCTGTATCTATCTATCTACCTATCTACCTATCTCTATCTATCAATCTACCTACCTACCTATCTCTATCTATCTATCTACCTACCCACCTATCTGTATTTATCTATCTACCTACCTATCTCTATCTATCAATCTACCTACCTACCTACCTTTCTGTATCTATCTATCTACCTATCTACCTATCTCTATCTATCAATCTACCTACCTACCTATCTGTATCTATCTATCTATCTACCTACCTACATATCTGTATCTATATATCTACCTACCTACCTATCTCTATCTATCAATCTACCTACCTACCTATCTGTATATATCTATCTACCTACCCACCTATCTGTATTTATCTATCTACCTACCTATCTGTATCTATCTACCTACCTACCTACGTATCTCTATCTATCTATCTACCTACCTACCTATCTGTATCTATCAATCTACCTACCTACCTATCTCTATCTATCAATCTACCTACCTACCTATCTGTATCTATCTATCTACCTACCTACCTATCTGTATCTATGAATCTACCTACCTACCTACCTCTATCTATCTATCTACCTACCTACCTATCTGTATCTATCTACCTACCTACCTAACTATCTCTATCTATCAATCTACCTACCTACCTATCTGTATCTATCTATCTACCTACCTACCTATCTGTATCTATGTACCTACCTACCTACCTATCTCTATCTATCAATCTACCTACCTACCTATTTGTATCTATCTATCTATCTACCTACCTACCTATCTGTATCTATCTATCTACCTACCTACCTATCTGTATCTATCTATCTACCTACCTACCTATCTCTATCTATCTATCTACCTAGCTACCTATCTGTACCTATCTATCTACCTACCTACCTATCTCTTATCTATCTACCTACCTACCTATCTCTATCTATCTATCTACCTACCTACCTATCTCTATCTATCAATCCTCCTACCTACCTATCTGTATCTATCAATCTACATACCTACCTATCTCTATCTATCTATCTACATACCTACCTATCTCTATCTATCAATCTACCTACCTTCCTATCTGTATCTATCAATCTACCTACCTACCTATCTCTATCTATCTATCTACCTACCTACCTATCTCTATCTCTCTACCTACCTACCTACCTATCTCTATCAATCTAACTACCTACCTATCTCTATCTATCTATCTACCTACCTACCTATCTCTATCTATCTATCTACCTACCTACCTATCTGTATCTATCTATCTATCTACCCACCTATCTCTATCTATCTATCTACCTACCTACCTATCTGTATCTATCTATCTACCTACCTACCTATCTCTATCTATCAATCTACCTATCTTCCTATCTGTATCTATCAATCTACCTACCTACCTATCTCTATCTATCAATCTACCTACCTACCTATCTTTATCTATCAATCTACCTACCTACCTATCTGTATCTATCTATCTACCTACCTACCTATCTGTATCTATCAATCTAACTACCTACCTATCTCTATCTATCTACCTACCTACCTACCTATCTCTATCAATCTACCTACCTACCTATCTCTATCTATCTACCTACCTACCTACCTATCTCTATCTATCAATCTACCTACCTACCTATCTGTATCTATCAATCTACCTACCTACCTATCTCTATCTATCTATCTACCTACCTACCTATCTCTATCTATCTATCTACCTACCTACCTATCTCTATCTATCAATCTACCTACCTACCTATCTCTATCTATCTATCTACCTACCTACCTATCTCTATCAATCTACCTACCTACCTATCTCTATCTATCTACCTACCTACCTACCTATCTCTATCTATCTATCTACCTACCTACCTATCTGTATCTATGTACCTACCTACCTACCTATCTCTATCTATCAATCTACCTACCTACCTATTTGTATCTATCTATCTACCTACCTACCTATCTGTATCTATCTATCTACCTACCTACCTATCTGTATCTATCTATCTACCTACCTACCTATCTCTATCTATCTATCTACCTAGCTACCTATCTGTATCCATCTATCTACCTACCTACCTATCTCTTATCTCTCTACCTACCTACCTATCTCTATCTATCTATCTACCTACCTACCTATCTCTATCTATCAATCCTCCTACCTACCTATCTGTATCTATCAATCTACCTACCTACCTATCTCTATCTATCTATCTACCTACCTACCTATCTCTATCTATCAATCTACCTACCTTCCTATCTGTATCTATCAATCTACCTACCTACCTATCTCTATCTATCTATCTACCTACCTACCTATCTCTATCTATCTACCTACCTACCTACCTACATATCTCTATCTATCTATCTACCTACCTACCTATCTGTATCTATCTATCTATCTATCTACCCACCTATCTCTATCTTTCTATCTACCTACCTACCTATCTCTATCTATCTATCTACCTACCTACCTATCTCTATCTATCAATCTACCTACCTTCCTATCTGTATCTATCAATCTACCTACCTACCTATCTCTATCTATCTATCTACCTACCTACCTATCTCTATCTATCTACCTACCTACCTACCTATCTCTATCAATCTACCTACCTACCTATCTGTATCTATATATCTACCTACCTACCTATCTCTATCTATCTATCTACCTACCTACCTATCTGTATCTATCTATCTATCTACCCACCTATCTCTATCTATCTATCTACCTACCTACCTATCTGTATCTATCTATCTACCTACCTACCTATCTCTATCTATCAATCTACCTATCTTCCTATCTGTATCTATCAATCTACCTACCTACCTATCTCTATCTATCAATCTACCTACCTACCTATCTTTATCTATCAATCTACCTACCTACCTATCTGTATCTATCTATCTACCTACCTACCTATCTGTATCTATCAATCTAACTACCTACCTATCTCTATCTATCTACCTACCTACCTACCTATCTCTATCAATCTACCTACCTACCTATCTCTATCTATCTACCTACCTACCTACCTATCTCTATCTATCAATCTACCTACCTACCTATCTGTATCTATCAATCTACCTACCTACCTATCTCTATCTATCTATCTACCTACCTACCTATCTCTATCTATCTATCTACCTACCTACCTATCTCTATCTATCAATCTACCTACCTACCTATCTCTATCTATCTATCTACCTACCTACCTATCTCTATCAATCTACCTACCTACCTATCTCTATCTATCTACCTACCTACCTACCTATCTCTATCTATCTATCTACCTACCTACCTATCTGTATCTATGTACCTACCTACCTACCTATCTCTATCTATCAATCTACCTACCTACCTATTTGTATCTATCTATCTACCTACCTACCTATCTGTATCTATCTATCTACCTACCTACCTATCTGTATCTATCTATCTACCTACCTACCTATCTCTATCTATCTATCTACCTAGCTACCTATCTGTATCCATCTATCTACCTACCTACCTATCTCTTATCTCTCTACCTACCTACCTATCTCTATCTATCTATCTACCTACCTACCTATCTCTATCTATCAATCCTCCTACCTACCTATCTGTATCTATCAATCTACCTACCTACCTATCTCTATCTATCTATCTACCTACCTACCTATCTCTATCTATCAATCTACCTACCTTCCTATCTGTATCTATCAATCTACCTACCTACCTATCTCTATCTATCTATCTACCTACCTACCTATCTCTATCTATCTACCTACCTACCTACCTATCTCTATCAATCTACCTACCTACCTATCTCTATCTATCTATTTACCTACCTGCCTATCTCTATCTATCTATCTATCTACCTACCTACATATCTCTATCTATCTATCTACCTACCTACCTATCTGTATCTATCTATCTATCTATCTACCCACCTATCTCTATCTTTCTATCTACCTACCTACCTATCTCTATCTATCTATCTACCTACCTACCTATCTCTATCTATCAATCTACCTACCTTCCTATCTGTATCTATCAATCTACCTACCTACCTATCTCTATCTATCTATCTACCTACCTACCTATCTCTATCTATCTACCTACCTACCTACCTATCTCTATCAATCTACCTACCTACCTATCTGTATCTATATATCTACCTACCTACCTATCTGTATCTATCTATCTACCTACCTACATATCTGTATCTATATATCTACCTACCTACCTATCTCTATCTATCAATCTACCTACCTACCTACCTATCTGTATCTATCTATCTACCTACCCACCTATCTGTATTTATCTATCTACCTACAATGTGTATCTATCTACCTACCTACCTACGTATCTCTATCTATCTATCTACCTACCTACCTATCTGTATCTATCAATCTACCTACCTACCTATCTGTATCTATCTATCTACCTACCTACCTATCTCTATGTATCTATCTACCTACCTACCTATCTCTATCTATCAATCTACCTACCTACCCATCTCTATCTATCAATCTACCTACCTACCTATCTGTATCTACCTACCTACCTACCTACCTATCTCTATCTATCTACCTACCTACCTACCTATCTCTATCTATCTACCTACCTACCTACCTATCTCTATCTATCTACCTACCTACCTATCTCTATCTATCTATCTACCTACCTACCTATCTCTATCTATCTATCTACCTACCTACCTATCTGTATCTATCAATCTACCTACCTACCTATCTCTATCTATCTACCTACCTACCTACCTATCTCTATATATCAATCTGACTACCTACCTATCTGTATCTATCTATCTACCTACCTACCTATCTGTATCTATCAATCTACCTACCTACCTATCTGTATCTATCTATCTACCTACCTACCAATCTGTATCTATCAATCTACCTACCTACTTATCTCTATCTATCAATCTACCTACCTACCTATCTCTATCTATCAATCTACCTACCTACCTATCTCTATCTATCTACCTACCTACCTACCTATCTCTATCTATCTATCTACCTACCTACCTATCTCTATCAATCTACCTACCTACCTATCTCTATCTATCTACCTACCTACCTATCTCTATCTATCTATCTACCTACCTACCTGTCTCTATCTATCAATCTACCTACCTACCTATCTGTATCTATCTATCTACCTACCTACCTATCTCTATCTATCTATCTACCTAGCTACCTATCTGTACCTATCTATCTACCTACCTACCTATCTCTTATCTATCTACCTACCTACCTACCTATCTCTATCAATCTACCTACCTACCTATCTCTATCTATCTACCTACCTACCTACCTATCTCCATCTATCAATCTACCTACCTACCTATCTGTATCTATCAATCTACCTACCTACCTATCTCTATCTATCTATCTACCTACCTACCTATCTCTATCTATCTATCTACCTACCTACCTATCTCTATCTATCAATCTACCTACCTACCTATCTCTATCTATCTATCTACCTACCTACCTATCTCTATCTATCTATCTACCTACCTACCTATCTGTATCTATCTATCTATCTACCCACCTATCTCTATCTATCTATCTACCTACCTACCTATCTGTATCTATCTATCTACCTACCTACCTATCTCTATCTATCAATCTACCTATCTTCCTATCTGTATCTATCAATCTACCTACCTACCTATCTCTATCTATCAATCTACCTACCTACCTATCTTTATCTATCAATCTACCTACCTACCTATCTGTATCTATCTATCTACCTACCTACCTATCTGTATCTATCAATCTAACTACCTACCTATCTCTATCTATCTACCTACCTACCTACCTATCTCTATCAATCTACCTACCTACCTATCTCTATCTATCTACCTACCTACCTACCTATCTCCATCTATCAATCTACCTACCTACCTATCTGTATCTATCAATCTACCTACCTACCTATCTCTATCTATCTACCTACCTACCTATCTCTATCTATCTACCTACCTACCTACCTATCTCTATCAATCTAACTACCTACCTATCTCTATCTATCTATCTACCTACCTACCTATCTCTATCTATCTATCTACCTACCTACCTATCTCTATCTATCTATCTACCTACCTACCTATCTGTATCTATCTATCTATCTACCCACCTATCTCTATCTATCTATCTACCTACCTACCTATCTGTATCTATCTATCTACCTACCTACCTATCTCTATCTATCAATCTACCTATCTTCCTATCTGTATCTATCAATCTACCTACCTACCTATCTCTATCTATCAATCTACCTACCTACCTATCTTTATCTATCAATCTACCTACCTACCTATCTGTATCTATCTATCTACCTACCTACCTATCTGTATCTATCAATCTAACTACCTACCTATCTCTATCTATCTACCTACCTACCTACCTATCTCTATCAATCTACCTACCTACCTATCTCTATCTATCTACCTACCTACCTACCTATCTCCATCTATCAATCTACCTACCTACCTATCTGTATCTATCAATCTACCTACCTACCTATCTCTATCTATCTATCTACCTACCTACCTATCTCTATCTATCTATCTACCTACCTACCTATCTCTATCTATCAATCTACCTACCTACCTATCTCTATCTATCTATCTACCTACCTACCTATCTCTATCAATCTACCTACCTACCTATCTGTATCTATCTACCTACCTACCTACCTATCTCTATCTATCTATCTACCTACCTACCTATCTGTATCTATGTACCTACCTACCTACCTATCTCTATCTATCAATCTACCTACCTACCTATTTGTATCTATCTATCTACCTACCTACCTATCTGTATCTATCTATCTACCTACCTACCTATCTCTATCTATCTATCTACCTACCTACCTATCTCTATCTATCTATCTACCTACCTACCTATCTCTATCTATCAATCTACCTACCTACCTATCTCTATCTATCTATCTACCTACCTACCTATCTCTATCAATCTACCTACCTACCTATCTGTATCTATCTACCTACCTACCTACCTATCTCTATCTATCTATCTACCTACCTACCTATCTGTATCTATGTACCTACCTACCTACCTATCTCTATCTATCAATCTACCTACCTACCTATTTGTATCTATCTATCTACCTACCTACCTATCTGTATCTATCTATCTACCTACCTACCTATCTGTATCTATCTATCTACCTACCTACCTATCTCTATCTATCTATCTACCTAGCTACCTATCTGTATCTATCTATCTACCTACCTACCTATCTCTTATCTCTCTACCTACCTACCTATCTCTATCTATCTATCTACCTACCTACCTATCTCTAGCTATCAATCCTCCTACCTACCTATCTGTATCTATCAATCTACCTACCTACCTATCTCTATCTATCTATCTACCTACCTACCTATCTCTATCTATCAATCTACCTACCTTCCTATCTGTATCTATCAATCTACCTACCTACCTATCTCTATCTATCTATCTACCTACCTACCTATCTCTATCTATCTACCTACCTACCTACCTATCCCTATCAATCTACCTACCTACCTATCTCTATCTATCTATTTACCTACCTACCTATCTCTATCTATCTATCTACCTACCTACCTATCTCTATCTATCTATCTACCTACCTACCTACCTATCTGTATCTATCTATCTATCTACCCACCTATCTCTATCTTTCTATCTACCTACCTACCTATCTCTATCTATCTATCTACCTACCTACCTATCTCTATCTATCAATCTACCTACCTTCCTATCTGTATCTATCAATCTACCTACCTACCTATCTCTATCTATCTATCTACCTACCTACCTATCTCTATCTATCTACCTACCTACCTACCTATCTCTATCAATCTACCTACCTACCTATCTGTATCTATATATCTACCTACCTACCTATCTGTATCTATCTATCTACCTACCTACATATCTGTATCTATCTATCTACCTACCTACCTATCTCTATCTATCAATCTACCTACCTACCTACCTATCTGTATCTATCTATCTACCTACCCACCTATCTCTATTTATCTATCTACCTACAATGTGTATCTATCTACCTACCTACCTACGTATCTCTATCTATCTATCTACCTACCTACCTATCTGTATCTATCAATCTACCTACCTACCTATCTGTATCTATCTATCTACCTATCTACCTATCTCTATCTATCTATCTACCTACCTACCTATCTCTATCAATCTACCTACCTACCCATCTCTATCTATCAATCTACCTACCTACCTATCTGTATCTACCTACCTACCTACCTACCTATCTCTATCTATCTACCTACCTACCTACCTATCTCTATCTATCTACCTACCTACCTACCTATCTCTATCTATCTACCTACCTACCTATCTCTATCTATCTATCTACCTACCTACCTCTATCTATCTATCTACCTACCTACCTATCTGTATCTATCAATCTACCTACCTATTTATCTCTATCTATCTACCTACCTACCTACCTATCTGTATCTATCAATCTACCTACCTACCTATCTCTATCTATCTACCTACCTACCTACCTATCTCTATCTATCAATCTGACTACCTACCTATCTGTATCTATCTATCTACCTACCTACCTATCTGTATCTATCAATCTACCTACCTACCTATCTGTATCTATCTATCTACCTACCTACCTATCTGTATCTATCAATCTACCTACCTACTTATCTCTATCTATCAATCTACCTACCTACCTATCTCTATCTATCAATCTACCTACCTAGCTATCTCTATCTATCTACCTACCTACCTACCTATCTCTATCTATCTATCTACCTACCTACCTATCTCTATCAATCTACCTACCTACCTATCTCTATCTATCTACCTACCTACCTATCTCTATCTATCTATCTATCTATCTACCTACCTACCTGTCTCTATCTATCAATCTACCTACCTACCTATCTGTATCTATCTATCTACCTATCTACCTATCTCTATCTATCAATCTGCCTACCTACATATCTGTATCTATCTATCTACCTACCTACCTATCTGTATCTAATAATCTACCTACCTACCTATCTGTATCTATCTATCTACCTACCCACCTATCTGTATTTATCTATCTACCTACAATGTGTATCTATCTACCTACCTACCTACGTATCTCTATCTATCTATCTACCTACCTACCTATCTGTATCTATCAATCTACCTACCTACCTATCTCTATCTATCAATCTACCTACCTACCCATCTCTATCTATCAATCTACCTACCTACCTATCTGTATCTACCTACCTACCTACCTACCTATCTCTATCTATCTACCTACCTACCTACCTATCTCTATCTATCTACCTACCTACCTACCTACCTATCTCTATCTATCTACCTACCTATCTCTATCTATCTATCTACCTACCTACCTATCTCTATCTATCTATCTACCTACCTACCTATCTGTATCTATCAATCTACCTACCTATTTATCTCTATCTATCTACCTACCTACCTACCTACCTATGTGTATCTATCAATCTACCTACCTACCTATCTCTATCTATCTATCTACCTACCTACCTACCTATCTCTATCTATCAATCTGCCTACCTACCTATCTGTATCTATCTATCTACCTACCTACCTATCTGTATCTATCAATCTACCTACCTACCTATCTGTATCTATCTATCTACCTACCTACCTATCTCTATCTATCTATCTACCTACCTACCTATCTCTATCTATCAATCTACCTACCTTCCTATCTGTATCTATCAATCTACCTACCTATCTCTATCTATCTATCTATCTACCTACCTACCTGTCTCTATCTATCAATCTACCTACCTACCTATCTGTATCTATCTATCTACCTATCTACCTATCTCTATCTATCAATCTGCCTACCTACATATCTGTATCTATCTATCTACCTACCTACCTATCTGTATCTAATAATCTACCTACCTACCTATCTGTATCTATCTATCTACCTACCCACCTATCTGTATTTATCTATCTACCTACAATGTGTATCTATCTACCTACCTACCTACGTATCTCTATCTATCTATCTACCTACCTACCTATCTGTATCTATCAATCTACCTACCTACCTATCTCTATCTATCAATCTACCTACCTACCCATCTCTATCTATCAATCTACCTACCTACCTATCTGTATCTACCTACCTACCTACCTACCTATCTCTATCTATCTACCTACCTACCTACCTATCTCTATCTATCTACCTACCTACCTACCTACCTATCTCTATCGATCTACCTACCTATCTCTATCTATCTATCTACCTACCTACCTATCTCTATCTATCTATCTACCTACCTACCTATCTGTATCTATCAATCTACCTACCTATTTATCTCTATCTATCTACCTACCTACCTACCTACCTATGTGTATCTATCAATCTACCTACCTACCTATCTCTATCTATCTATCTACCTACCTACCTACCTATCTCTATCTATCAATCTGCCTACCTACCTATCTGTATCTATCTATCTACCTACCTACCTATCTGTATCTATCAATCTACCTACCTACCTATCTGTATCTATCTATCTACCTACCTACCTATCTCTATCTATCTATCTACCTACCTACCTATCTCTATCTATCAATCTACCTACCTTCCTATCTGTATCTATCAATCTACCTACCTATCTCTATCTATCTATCTACCTACCTACCTATCTCTATCTATCTATCTACCTACCTACCTATCTGTATCTATCAATCTACCTACCTATTTATCTCTATCTATCTACCTACCTACCTACCTATCTGTATCTATCTATCTACCTACCCACCTATCTGTATTTATCTATCTACCTACAATGTGTATCTATCTACCTACCTACCTACGTATCTCTATCTATCTATCTACCTACCTACCTATCTGTATCTATCAATCTACCTACCTACCTATCTGTATCTATCTATCTACCTACCTACCTATCTCTATCTATCTATCTACCTACCTACCTATCTCTATCAATCTACCTACCTACCCATCTCTATCTATCAATCTACCTACCTACCTATCTGTATCTACCTACCTACCTACCTACCTATCTCTATCTATCTACCTACCTACCTACCTATCTCTATCTATCTACCTACCTACCTACCTATCTCTATCTATCTACCTACCTACCTATCTCTATCTATCTATCTACCTACCTACCTATCTCTATCTATCTATCTACCTACCTACCTATCTGTATCTATCAATCTACCTACCTATTTATCTCTATCTATCTACCTACCTACCTACCTATCTGTATCTATCAATCTACCTACCTACCTATCTCTATCTATCTACCTACCTACCTACCTATCTCTATCTATCAATCTGACTACCTACCTATCTGTATCTATCTATCTACCTACCTACCTATCTGTATCTATCAATCTACCTACCTACCTATCTGTATCTATCTATCTACCTACCTACCTATCTGTATCTATCAATCTACCTACCTACTTATCTCTATCTATCAATCTACCTACCTACCTATCTCTATCTATCAATCTACCTACCTACCTATCTCTATCTATCTACCTACCTACCTACCTATCTCTATCTATCTATCTATCTACCTACCTACCTATCTTTATCAATCTACCTACCTACCTATCTCTATCTATCTACCTACCTACCTATCTCTATCTATCTATCTACCTACCTACCTGTCTCTATCTATCAATCTACCTACCTACCTATCTGTATCTATCTATCTACCTATCTACCTATCTCTATCTATCAATCTGCCTACCTACCTATCTGTATCTATCTATCTACCTACCTACCTATCTGTATCTATCAATCTACCTACCTACCTATCTGTATCTATCTATCTACCTACCCACCTATCTGTATTTATCTATCTACCTACAATGTGTATCTATCTACCTACCTACCTACGTATCTCTATCTATCTATCTATCTACCTACCTATCTGTATCTATCAATCTACCTACCTATCTCTATCTATCAATCTACCTACCTACCCATCTCTATCTATCAATCTACCTACCTACATATCTGTATCTACCTACCTACCTACCTACCTACCTATCTCTATCTATCTACCTACCTACCTACCTATCTCTATCTATCTACCTACCTACCTACCTATCTCTATCTATCTACCTACCTACCCATCTCTATCTATCTATCTACCTACCTACCTATCTCTATCTATCTATCTACCTACCTACCTATCTGTATCTATCAATCTACCTACCTATTTATCTCTATCTATCTACCTACCTACCTACCTATCTGTATCTATCAATCTACCTACCTACCTACCTATCTCTATCTATCTATCTACCTACCTACCTACCTATCTCTATCTATCAATCTGCCTACCTACCTATCTGTATCTATCTATCTACCTACCTACCTATCTGTATCTATCAATCTACCTACCTACCTATCTGTATCTATCTATCTACCTACCTACCTATCTGTATCTATCAATCTACCTACCTACTTATCTCTATCTATCAATCTACCTACCTACCTATCTCTATCTATCAATCTACCTACCTACCTATCTCTATCTATCTACCTACCTACCTACCTATCTCTATCTATCTATCTACCTACCTACCTATCTCTATCAATCTACCTACCTACCTATCTCTATCTATCTACCTACCTACCTATCTCTATCTATCTATCTACCTACCTGTCTCTATCTATCAATCTACCTACCTACCTATCTGTATCTATCTATCTACCTACCCACCTATCTCTATTTATCTATCTACCTACCTACCTATCTGTATCTATCTATCTACCTATCTACCTATCTCTATCTATCTACCTACCTACCTATCTCTATCTATCTATCTACCTACCTACCTATCTCTATCTATCAATCTACCTACCTACCTATCTGTATCTATCTATCTACCTACCTACCTATCTCTATCTATCTATCTACCTACCTACCTACCTATCTCTATCAATCTACCTACCTACCTATCTCTATCTATCTACCTACCTACCTATCTCTATCTATCAATCTACCTACCTACCTATCTGTATCTATCTATCTACGTACCCACCTATCTCTATTTATCTATCTACCTACCTACCTATCTGTATCTATTTATCTACCTATCTACCTATATCTATCTATCTACCTACCTACCTATCTCTATCTATCTATCTACCTACCTACCTATCTGTATCTATCAATCTACCTACCTATTTATCTCTATCTATCTACCTACCTACCTACCTATCTGTATCTATCAATCTACCTACCTACCTATCTCTATCTATCTATCTACCTACCTACCTACCTATCTCTATCTATCAATCTGCCTACCTACCTATCTGTATCTATCTATCTACCTACCTACCTATCTGTATCTATCAATCTACCTACCTACCTATCTGTATCTATCTATCTACCTACCTACCTATCTGTATCTATCAATCTACCTACCTACTTATCTCTATCTATCAATCTACCTACCTACCTATCTCTATCTCTCAATCTACCTACCTACCTATCTCTATCTATCTACCTACCTACCTACCTATCTCTATCTATCTATCTACCTACCTACCTATCTCTATCAATCTACCTACCTACCTATCTCTATCTATCTACCTACCTACCTATCTCTATCTATCTATCTACCTACCTACCTGTCTCTATCTATCAATCTACCTACCTACCTATCTGTAACTATCTATCTACCTACCCACCTATCTCTATTTATCTATCTACCTACCTACCTATCTGTATCTATCTATCTACCTATCTACCTATCTCTATCTATCTACCTACCTACCTATCTCTATCTATCTATCTACCTACCTACCTATCTCTATCTATCAATCTACCTACCTACCTATCTGTATCTATCTATCTACCTACCTACCTATCTCTATCTATCTATCTACCTACCTACCTACCTATCTCTATCAATCTACCTACCTACCTATCTCTATCTATCTATCTATCTATCTATCTATCTATCTACCTACCTACCTATCTCTATCTATCTACCTACCTACCTACCTATCTCTATCTATCAATCGACCTACCTACCTATCTGTATCTATCAATCTACCTACCTACCTATCTCTATCTATCTACCTACCTACCTACCTATCTGTATCTATCTATCTACCTACCTACCTATCTCTATCTATCTATCTACCTACCTACCTATCTCTATCTATCAATCTACCTACCTACCTATCTGTATCTATCAATCTACCTACCTACCTATCTGTATCTATCTACCTACATACCTACCTATCTCTATCAATCTACCTACCTACCTATCTCTATCTATCTATCTACCTACCTACCTACCTCTCTCTATCTATCTATCTACCTACCTACCTATCTCTATCAATCAATCTACCTACCTACCTATCTGTATCTATCTATCTACCTATCTCTATTTATCTATCTACCTACCTACCTATCTGTATCTATCTATCTACCTATCTACCTATCTCTATCTAGCTACCTACCTACCTATCTCTATCTATCTATCTATCTACCTACCTATCTCTATCTATCAATCTACCTACCTACCTATCTGTATCTATCTATCTACCTACCTACCTTTCTCTATCTATCTATCTACCTACCTACCTACCTATCTCTATCAATCTACCTACCTACCTATCTCTATCTATCTATCTATCTACCTACCTACCTATCTCTATCTATCTACCTACCTACCTACCTATCTCTATCTATCAATCTACCTACCTACCTATCTCTATCTATCTATCTACCTACCTACCTATCTCTATCAATCTACCTACATACCTATCTCTATCTATCAATCTACCTACCTACCTATCTCTATCTATCTACCTACCTACCTACCTATCTCTATCAATCTACCTACCTACCTATCTCTATCTATCAATCTACCTACCTACCTATCTGTATCTATCTATCTACCTACCCACCTATCTCTATTTATCTATCTACCTACCTACCTATCTGTATCTATTTATCTACCTATCTACCTATCTCTATCTATCTACCTACCTACCTATCTCTATCTATCTATCTACCTACCTACCTACCTATCTCTATCTATCAATCTACCTACCTACCTATCTGTATCTATCTATCTACCTACCTACCTATCTCTATCTATCTATCTACCTACCTACCTATCTCTATCTATCTACCTACCTACCTACCTATCTCTATCAATCTACCTACCTACCTATCTCTATCTATCAATCTACCTACCTACCTATCTGTATCTATCTATCTACCTACCCACCTATCTCTATTTATCTATCTACCTACCTACCTATCTGTATCTATTTATCTACCTATCTACCTATCTCTATCTATCTACCTACCTACCTATCTCTATCTATCTATCTACCTACCTACCTACCTATCTCTATCTATCAATCTACCTACCTACCTATCTGTATCTATCTATCTACCTACCTACCTATCTCTATCTATCTATCTACCTACCTACCTACCTATCTCTATCAATCTACCTACCTACCTATCTCTATCTATCTATCTATCTATCTATCTACCTACCTACCTATCTCTATCTATCTACCTACCTACCTACCTATCTCTATCTATCAATCGACCTACCTACCTACCTATCTCTATCTATCTATCTACCTACCTACCTATCTCTATCAATCTACCTACCTACCTATCTCTATCTATCTACCTACCTACCTACCTATCTCTATCTATCTATCTACCTACCTACCTATCTCTATCAATCTACCTACCTACCTATCTCTATCTATCAATCTACCTACCTACCTATCTCTATCTATCTACCTACCTACCTACCTATCTCTATCAATCTACCTACCTACCTATCTCTATCTATCTACCTACCTACCTATCTCTATCTATCAATCTACCTACCTACCTATCTGTATCTACCTATCTACCTACCCACCTATCTCTATTTATCTATCTACCTACCTACCTATCTGTATCTATTTATCTACCTATCTACCTATATCTATCTATCTACCTACCTACCTATCTCTATCTATCTATCTACCTACCTACCTATCTGTATCTATCAATCTACCTACCTATTTATCTCTATCTATCTACCTACCTACCTACCTATCTGTATCTATCAATCTACCTACCTACCTATCTCTATCTATCTATCTATCTACCTACCTACCTACCTATCTCTATCTATCAATCTGCCTACCTACCTATCTGTATCTATCAATCTACCTACCTACCTATCTGTATCTATCAATCTACCTACCTACCTATCTGTATCTATCTATCTACCTACCTACCTATCTGTATCTATCAATCTACCTACCTACTTATCTCTATCTATCAATCTACCTACCTACCTATCTCTATCTCTCAATCTACCTACCTACCTATCTCTATCTATCTACCTACCTACCTACCTATCTCTATCTATCTATCTACCTACCTACCTATCTCTATCAATCTACCTACCTACCTATCTCTATCTATCTACCTACCTACCTATCTCTATCTATCTATCTACCTACCTACCTGTCTCTATCTATCAATCTACCTACCTACCTATCTGTATCTATCTATCTACCTACCCACCTATCTCTATTTATCTATCTACCTACCTACCTATCTGTATCTATCTATCTACCTATCTACCTATCTCTATCTATCTACCTACCTACCTATCTCTATCTATCTATCTACCTACCTACCTATCTCTATCTATCAATCTACCTACCTACCTATCTGTATCTATCTATCTACCTACCTACCTATCTCTATCTATCTATCTACCTACCTACCTACCTATCTCTATCAATCTACCTACCTACCTATCTCTATCTATCTATCTATCTATCTACCTACCTACCTATCTCTATCTATCTACCTACCTACCTACCTATCTCTATCTATCAATCGACCTACCTACCTATCTGTATCTATCAATCTACCTACCTACCTATCTCTATCTATCTACCTACCTACCTACCTCTCTGTATCTATCAATCTACCTACCTACCTATCTCTATCTATCTATCTACCTACCTACCTATCTCTATCTATCAATCTACCTACCTACCTATCTGTATCTATCAATCTACCTACCTACCTATCTGTATCTATCTACCTACATACCTACCTATCTCTATCAATCTACCTACCTACCTATCTCTATCTATCTATCTACCTACCTACCTCTCTCTATCTATCTATCTACCTACCTACCTATCTCTATCAATCAATCTACCTACCTACCTATCTGTATCTATCTATCTACCTACCCACCTATCTCTATTTATCTATCTACCTACCTACCTATCTGTATCTATCTATCTACCTATCTACCTATCTCTATCTAGCTACCTACCTACCTATCTCTATCTATCTATCTATCTACCTACCTATCTCTATCTATCAATCTACCTACCTACCTATCTGTATCTATCTATCTACCTACCTACCTTTCTCTATCTATCTATCTACCTACCTACCTACCTATCTCTATCAATCTACCTACCTACCTATCTCTATCTATCTATCTATCTATCTACCTACCTACCTATCTCTATCTATCTATCTACCTACCTACCTATCTCTATCTATCAATCTACCTACCTACCTATCTCTATCTATCTATCTACCTACCTACCTATCTCTATCAATCTACCTACATACCTATCTCTATCTATCAATCTACCTACCTACCTATCTCTATCTATCTACCTACCTACCTACCCATCTCTATCAATCTACCTACCTACCTATCTCTATCTATCAATCTACCTACCTACCTATCTGTATCTATCTATCTACCTACCCACCTATCTCTATTTATCTACCTACCTACCTACCTACCTATCTGTATCTATTTATCTACCTATCTACCTATCTCTATCTATCTACCTACCTACCTATCTCTATCTATCTATCTACCTACCTACCTACCTATCTCTATCTATCAATCTACCTACCTACCTATCTGTATCTATCTATCTACCTACCTACCTATCTCTATCTATCTATCTACCTACCTACCTACCTATCTCTATCAATCTACCTACCTACCTATCTCTATCTATCTATCTATCTATCTATCTATCTATCTATCTATCTATCTATCTATCTACCTACCTACCTACCTATCTCTATCTATCTACCTACCTACCTACCTATCTCTATCTATCAATCGACCTACCTACCTACCTATCTCTATCTATCTATCTACCTACCTACCTATCTCTATCAATCTACCTACCTACCTATCTCTATCTATCTACCTACCTACCTACCTATCTCTATCTATCTATCTACCTACCTACCTATCTCTATCAATCTACCTACCTACCTATCTCTATCTATCTACCTACCTACCTATCTCTATCTATCAATCTACCTACCTACCTATCTGTATCTACCTATCTACCTACCCACCTATCTCTATTTATCTATCTACCTACCTACCTATCTGTATCTATTTATCTACCTATCTACCTATATCTATCTATCTACCTACCTACCTATCTCTATCTATCTATCTACCTACCTACCTATCTGTATCTATCAATCTACCTACCTATTTATCTCTATCTATCTACCTACCTACCTACCTATCTGTATCTATCAATCTACCTACCTACCTATCTCTATCTATCTATCTATCTATCTACCTACCTACCTACCTACCTACCTATCTCTATCTATCAATCTGCCTACCTACCTATCTGTATCTATCAATCTACCTACCTACCTATCTGTATCTATCAATCTACCTACCTACCTATCTGTATCTATCTATCTACCTACCTACCTATCTGTATCTATCAATCTACCTACCTACTTATCTCTATCTATCAATCTACCTACCTACCTATCTCTATCTCTCAATCTACCTACCTACCTATCTCTATCTATCTACCTACCTACCTACCTATCTCTATCTATCTATCTACCTACCTACTTATCTCTATCAATCTACCTACCTACCTATCTCTATCTATCTACCTACCTACCTATCTCTATCTATCTATCTACCTACCTACCTGTCTCTATCTATCAATCTACCTACCTACCTATCTGTATCTATCTATCTACCTACCCACCTATCTCTATTTATCTATCTACCTACCTACCTATCTGTATCTATCTATCTACCTATCTACCTATCTCTATCTATCTACCTACCTACCTACCTATCTCTATCTATCTATCTACCTACCTACCTATCTCTATCTATCAATCTACCTACCTACCTATCTGTATCTATCTATCTACCTACCTACCTATCTCTATCTATCTATCTACCTACCTACCTACCTATCTCTATCAATCTACCTACCTACCTATCTCTATCTATCTATCTATCTACCTACCTACCTATCTCTATCTATCTACCTACCTACCTACCTATCTCTATCTATCAATCGACCTACCTACCTATCTGTATCTATCAATCTACCTACCTACCTATCTCTATCTATCTACCTACCTACCTACCTCTCTGTATCTATCAATCTACCTACCTACCTATCTCTATCTATCTATCTACCTACCTACCTATCTCTATCTATCAATCTACCTACCTACCTATCTGTATCTATCAATCTACCTACCTACCTATCTCTATCTATCTACCTACCTACCTACCTATCTCTATCTATCTATCTACCTACCTACCTATCTCTATCAATCTACCTACCTACCTATCTCTATCTATCAATCTACCTACCTACCTATCTCTATCTATCTACCTACCTACCTACCTATCTCTATCTATCTATCTACCTACCTACCTATCTCTATCAATCTACCTACCTACCTATCTCTATCTATCAATCTACCTACCTACCTATCTCTATCTATCTACCTACCTACCTACCTATCTCTATCAATCTACCTACCTACCTATCTCTATCTATCTACCTACCTACCTATCTCTATCTATCAATCTACCTACCTACCTATCTGTATCTACCTATCTACCTACCCACCTATCTCTATTTATCTATCTACCTACCTACCTATCTGTATCTATTTATCTACCTATCTACCTATATCTATCTATCTACCTACCTACCTATCTCTATCTATCTATCTACCTACCTACCTATCTGTATCTATCAATCTACCTACCTATTTATCTCTATCTATCTACCTACCTACCTACCTATCTGTATCTATCAATCTACCTACCTACCTATCTCTATCTATCTATCTATCTACCTACCTACCTACCTATCTCTATCTATCAATCTGCCTACCTACCTATCTGTATCTATCAATCTACCTACCTACCTATCTGTATCTATCAATCTACCTACCTACCTATCTGTATCTATCTATCTACCTACCTACCTATCTGTATCTATCAATCTACCTACCTACTTATCTCTATCTATCAATCTACCTACCTACCTATCTCTATCTCTCAATCTACCTACCTACCTATCTCTATCTATCTACCTACCTACCTACCTATCTCTATCTATCTATCTACCTACCTACCTATCTCTATCAATCTACCTACCTACCTATCTCTATCTATCTACCTACCTACCTATCTCTATCTATCTATCTACCTACCTACCTGTCTCTATCTATCAATCTACCTACCTACCTATCTGTATCTATCTATCTACCTACCCACCTATCTCTATTTATCTATCTACCTACCTACCTATCTGTATCTATCTATCTACCTATCTACCTATCTCTATCTATCTACCTACCTACCTATCTCTATCTATCTATCTACCTACCTACCTATCTCTATCTATCAATCTACCTACCTACCTATCTGTATCTATCTATCTACCTACCTACCTATCTCTATCTATCTATCTACCTACCTACCTACCTATCTCTATCAATCTACCTACCTACCTATCTCTATCTATCTATCTATCTATCTACCTACCTACCTATCTCTATCTATCTACCTACCTACCTACCTATCTCTATCTATCAATCGACCTACCTACCTATCTGTATCTATCAATCTACCTACCTACCTATCTCTATCTATCTACCTACCTACCTACCTCTCTGTATCTATCAATCTACCTACCTACCTATCTCTATCTATCTATCTACCTACCTACCTATCTCTATCTATCAATCTACCTACCTACCTATCTGTATCTATCAATCTACCTACCTACCTATCTGTATCTATCTACCTACATACCTACCTATCTCTATCAATCTACCTACCTACCTATCTCTATCTATCTATCTACCTACCTACCTCTCTCTATCTATCTATCTACCTACCTACCTATCTCTATCAATCAATCTACCTACCTACCTATCTGTATCTATCTATCTACCTACCCACCTATCTCTATTTATCTATCTACCTACCTACCTATCTGTATCTATCTATCTACCTATCTACCTATCTCTATCTAGCTACCTACCTACCTATCTCTATCTATCTATCTATCTACCTACCTATCTCTATCTATCAATCTACCTACCTACCTATCTGTATCTATCTATCTACCTACCTACCTTTCTCTATCTATCTATCTACCTACCTACCTACCTATCTCTATCAATCTACCTACCTACCTATCTCTATCTATCTATCTATCTATCTACCTACCTACCTATCTCTATCTATCTATCTACCTACCTACCTATCTCTATCTATCAATCTACCTACCTACCTATCTCTATCTATCTATCTACCTACCTACCTATCTCTATCAATCTACCTACATACCTATCTCTATCTATCAATCTACCTACCTACCTATCTCTATCTATCTACCTACCTACCTACCCATCTCTATCAATCTACCTACCTACCTATCTCTATCTATCAATCTACCTACCTACCTATCTGTATCTATCTATCTACCTACCCACCTATCTCTATTTATCTACCTACCTACCTACCTATCTGTATCTATTTATCTACCTATCTACCTATCTCTATCTATCTACCTACCTACCTATCTCTATCTATCTATCTACCTACCTACCTACCTATCTCTATCTATCAATCTACCTACCTACCTATCTGTATCTATCTATCTACCTACCTACCTATCTCTATCTATCTATCTACCTACCTACCTACCTATCTCTATCAATCTACCTACCTACCTATCTCTATCTATCTATCTATCTATCTATCTATCTATCTATCTACCTACCTACCTACCTATCTCTATCTATCTACCTACCTACCTACCTATCTCTATCTATCAATCGACCTACCTACCTACCTATCTCTATCTATCTATCTACCTACCTACCTATCTCTATCAATCTACCTACCTACCTATCTCTATCTATCTACCTACCTACCTACCTATCTCTATCTATCTATCTACCTACCTACCTATCTCTATCAATCTACCTACCTACCTATCTCTATCTATCTACCTACCTACCTATCTCTATCTATCAATCTACCTACCTACCTATCTGTATCTACCTATCTACCTACCCACCTATCTCTATTTATCTATCTACCTACCTACCTATCTGTATCTATTTATCTACCTATCTACCTATATCTATCTATCTACCTACCTACCTATCTCTATCTATCTATCTACCTACCTACCTATCTGTATCTATCAATCTACCTACCTATTTATCTCTATCTATCTACCTACCTACCTACCTATCTGTATCTATCAATCTACCTACCTACCTATCTCTATCTATCTATCTATCTATCTACCTACCTACCTACCTATCTCTATCTATCAATCTGCCTACCTACCTATCTGTATCTATCAATCTACCTACCTACCTATCTGTATCTATCAATCTACCTACCTACCTATCTGTATCTATCTATCTACCTACCTACCTATCTGTATCTATCAATCTACCTACCTACTTATCTCTATCTATCAATCTACCTACCTACCTATCTCTATCTCTCAATCTACCTACCTACCTATCTCTATCTATCTACCTACCTACCTACCTATCTCTATCTATCTATCTACCTACCTACTTATCTCTATCAATCTACCTACCTACCTATCTCTATCTATCTACCTACCTACCTATCTCTATCTATCTATCTACCTACCTACCTGTCTCTATCTATCAATCTACCTACCTACCTATCTGTATCTATCTATCTACCTACCCACCTATCTCTATTTATCTATCTACCTACCTACCTATCTGTATCTATCTATCTACCTATCTACCTATCTCTATCTATCTACCTACCTACCTATCTCTATCTATCTATCTACCTACCTACCTATCTCTATCTATCAATCTACCTACCTACCTATCTGTATCTATCTATCTACCTACCTACCTATCTCTATCTATCTATCTACCTACCTACCTACCTATCTCTATCAATCTACCTACCTACCTATCTCTATCTATCTATCTATCTACCTACCTACCTATCTCTATCTATCTACCTACCTACCTACCTATCTCTATCTATCAATCGACCTACCTACCTATCTGTATCTATCAATCTACCTACCTACCTATCTCTATCTATCTACCTACCTACCTACCTCTCTGTATCTATCAATCTACCTACCTACCTATCTCTATCTATCTATCTACCTACCTACCTATCTCTATCTATCAATCTACCTACCTACCTATCTGTATCTATCAATCTACCCTACCTACCTATCTGTATCTATCTACCTACATACCTACCTATCTCTATCAATCTACCTACCTACCTATCTCTATCTATCTATCTACCTACCTACCTCTCTCTATCTATCTATCTACCTACCTATCTCTATCAATCAATCTACCTACCTACCTATCTGTATCTATCTATCTACCTACCCACCTATCTCTATTTATCTATCTACCTACCTACCTATCTGTATCTATCTATCTACCTATCTACCTATCTCTATCTAGCTACCTACCTACCTATCTCTATCTATCTATCTATCTATCTATCTATCTACCTACCTATCTCTATCTATCAATCTACCTACCTACCTATCTGTATCTATCTATCTACCTACCTACCTTTCTCTATCTATCTATCTACCTACCTACCTACCTATCTCTATCAATCTACCTACCTACCTATCTCTATCTATCTATCTATCTATCTACCTACCTACCTATCTCTATCTATCTACCTACCTACCTACCTATCTCTATCTATCAATCTACCTACCTACCTATCTCTATCTATCTATCTACCTACCTACCTATCTCTATCAATCTACCTACATACCTATCTCTATCTATCAATCTACCTACCTACCTATCTCTATCTATCTACCTACCTACCTACCTATCTCTATCAATCTACCTACCTACCTATCTCTATCTATCTATCTATCTACCTACCTACCTATCTCTATCTATCTATCTACCTACCTACCTATCTCTATCTATCAATCTACCTACCTACCTATCTGTATCTATCTATCTACCTACCCACCTATCTCTATTTATCTATCTACCTACCTACCTATCTGTATCTATTTATCTACCTATCTACCTATCTCTATCTATCTACCCTACCTACCTATCTCTATCTATCTATCTACCTACCTACCTACCTATCTCTATCTATCAATCTACCTACCTACCTATCTGTATCTATCTATCTACCTACCTACCTATCTCTATCTATCAATCTACCTACCTTCCTATCTGTATCTATCAATCTACCTACCTACCTATCTCTATCTATCAATCTACCTACCTACCTATCTGTATCTATCAATCTTCCTACCTACCTATCTCTATCTATCTATCTACCTACCTACCTATCTGTATCTATCTATCTACCTACCTACCTATCTGTATCTATCAATCTACCTACCTACCTATCTCTATCTATCTACCTACCTACCTACCTATCTCTATCAATCTACCTACCTACCTATCTCTATCTACCTACCTACCTACCTATCTCTATCTATCTATCTACCTACCTACCTACTTATCTCTATCTATCAATCTACCTACCTACCTATCTGTATCTATCTATCTACCTACCTACCTATCTGTATCTATCAATCTACCTACCTACCTATCTCTATCTATCTACCTACCTACCTACCTATCTCTATCTATCAATCTACCTACCTACCTATCTCTATCTATCTATCTACCTACCTACATATCTGTATCTATCTACCTACCTACCTACCTACCTATCTGTATCTATCTATCTACCTACCTACCTATCTCTATCTACCTACCTACCTACCTATCTCTATCTATCTATCTACCTACCTACCTATCTGTATCTATCAATCTACCTACCTACCTATCTCTATCTATCTATCTATCTATCTATCTATCTATCTATCTATCTATCTATCTATCTATCTATCTATCTATCTATCTATCTATCTATCTATCTATCTATCTACCTACCTACCTACCTATCTCTATCTATCTACCTACCTACCTACCTATCTCTATCTATCAATCTACCTACCTACCTATCTGTATCTATCTATCTACCTACCCACCTATCTCTATTTATCTACCTACCTACCTACCTATCTGTATCTATTTATCTACCTATCTACCTATCTCTATCTATCTACCTACCTACCTATCTCTATCTATCTATCTACCTACCTACCTACCTATCTCTATCTATCAATCTACCTACCTACCTATCTGTATCTATCTATCTACCTACCTACCTATCTCTATCTATCTATCTACCTACCTACCTACCTATCTCTATCAATCTACCTACCTACCTATCTCTATCTATCTATCTATCTATCTATCTATCTACCTACCTACCTACCTATCTCTATCTATCTACCTACCTACCTACCTATCTCTATCTATCAATCGACCTACCTACCTACCTATCTCTATCTATCTATCTACCTACCTACCTATCTCTATCAATCTACCTACCTACCTATCTCTATCTATCTACCTACCTACCTACCTATCTCTATCTATCTATCTACCTACCTACCTATCTCTATCAATCTACCTACCTACCTATCTCTATCTATCTACCTACCTACCTATCTCTATCTATCAATCTACCTACCTACCTATCTGTATCTACCTATCTACCTACCCACCTATCTCTATTTATCTATCTACCTACCTACCTATCTGTATCTATTTATCTACCTATCTACCTATATCTATCTATCTACCTACCTACCTATCTCTATCTATCTATCTACCTACCTACCTATCTGTATCTATCAATCTACCTACCTATTTATCTCTATCTATCTACCTACCTACCTACCTATCTGTATCTATCAATCTACCTACCTACCATTCTCTATCTATCTATCTATCTATCTACCTACCTACCTACCTACCTATCTCTATCTATCAATCTGCCTACCTACCTATCTGTATCTATCAATCTACCTACCTACCTATCTGTATCTATCAATCTACCTACCTACCTATCTGTATCTATCTATCTACCTACCTACCTATCTGTATCTATCAATCTACCTACCTACTTATCTCTATCTATCAATCTACCTACCTACCTATCTCTATCTCTAAATCTACCTACCTACCTATCTCTATCTATCTACCTACCTACCTACCTATCTCTATCTATCTATCTACCTACCTACCTATCTCTATCAATCTACCTACCTACCTATCTCTATCTATCTACCTACCTACCTATCTCTATCTATCTATCTACCTACCTACCTGTCTCTATCTATCAATCTACCTACCTACCTATCTGTATCTATCTATCTACCTACCCACCTATCTCTATTTATCTATCTACCTACCTACCTATCTGTATCTATCTATCTACCTATCTACCTATCTCTATCTATCTACCTACCTACCTATCTCTATCTATCTATCTACCTACCTACCTATCTCTATCTATCAATCTACCTACCTACCTATCTGTATCTATCTATCTACCTACCTACCTATCTCTATCTATCTATCTACCTACCTACCTACCTATCTCTATCAATCTACCTACCTACCTATCTCTATCTATCTATCTATCTACCTACCTACCTATCTCTATCTATCTACCTACCTACCTACCTATCTCTATCTATCAATCGACCTACCTACCTATCTGTATCTATCAATCTACCTACCTACCTATCTCTATCTATCTACCTACCTACCTACCTCTCTGTATCTATCAATCTACCTACCTACCTATCTCTATCTATCTATCTACCTACCTACCTATCTCTATCTATCAATCTACCTACCTACCTATCTGTATCTATCAATCTACCTACCTACCTATCTGTATCTATCTACCTACATACCTACCTATCTCTATCAATCTACCTACCTACCTATCTCTATCTATCTATCTACCTACCTACCTCTCTCTATCTATCTATCTACCTACCTATCTCTATCAATCAATCTACCTACCTACCTATCTGTATCTATCTATCTACCTACCCACCTATCTCTATTTATCTATCTACCTACCTACCTATCTGTATCTATCTATCTACCTATCTACCTATCTCTATCTAGCTACCTACCTACCTATCTCTATCTATCTATCTATCTACCTACCTATCTCTATCTATCAATCTACCTACCTACCTATCTGTATCTATCTATCTACCTACCTACCTTTCTCTATCTATCTATCTACCTACCTACCTACCTATCTCTATCAATCTACCTACCTACCTATCTCTATCTATCTATCTATCTATCTACCTACCTACCTATCTCTATCTATCTACCTACCTACCTACCTATCTCTATCTATCAATCTACCTACCTACCTATCTCTATCTATCTATCTACCTACCTACCTATCTCTATCAATCTACCTACATACCTATCTCTATCTATCAATCTACCTACCTACCTATCTCTATCTATCTACCTACCTACCTACCTATCTCTATCAATCTACCTACCTACCTATCTCTATCTATCTATCTATCTACCTACCTACCTATCTATATCTATCTATCTACCTACCTACCTATCTCTATCTATCAATCTACCTACCTACCTATCTGTATCTATCTATCTACCTACCCACCTATCTCTATTTATCTATCTAAATACCTACCTATCTGTATCTATTTATCTACCTATCTACCTATCTCTATCTATCTACCTACCTACCTATCTCTATCTATCTATCTACCTACCTACCTACCTATCTCTATCTATCAATCTACCTACCTACCTATCTGTATCTATCTATCTACCTACCTACCTATCTCTATCTATCAATCTACCTACCTTCCTATCTGTATCTATCAATCTACCTACCTACCTATCTCTATCTATCAATCTACCTACCTACCTATCTGTATCTATCAATCTTCCTACCTACCTATCTCTATCTATCTATCTACCTACCTACCTATCTGTATCTATCTATCTACCTACCTACCTATCTGTATCTATCAATCTACCTACCTACCTATCTCTATCTATCTACCTACCTACCTACCTATCTCTATCAATCTACCTACCTACCTATCTCTATCTACCTACCTACCTACCTACCTATCTCTATCTATCTATCTACCTACCTACCTACTTATCTCTATCTATCAATCTACCTACCTACCTATCTGTATCTATCTATCTACCTACCTACCTATCTGTATCTATCAATCTACCTACCTACCTATCTCTATCTATCTACCTACCTACCTACCTATCTCTATCTATCAATCTACCTACCTACCTATCTCTATCTATCTATCTACCTACCTACATATCTGTATCTATCTACCTACCTACCTACCTATCTGTATCTATCTATCTACCTACCTACCTATCTCTATCTACCTACCTACCTACCTATCTCTATCTATCTATCTACCTACCTACCTATCTGTATCTATCAATCTACCTACCTACCTATCTGTATCTATCTATCTACCTACCTACCTATCTCTATCTACCTATCTATCTATCTATCTATCTATCTATCTATCTATCTATCTATCTATCTATCTATCTATCTACCTACCTACCTATCTCTATCTATCTACCTACCTACCTATCTCTATCTATCAATCTACCTACCTACCTATCTCTATCTATCTATCTACCTACCTACCTATCTCTATCAATCTACCTACCTACCTATCTCTATCTATCTACCTACCTACCTACCTATCTCTATCTATCTATCTACCTACCTACCTATCTCTATCAATCTACCTACCTACCTATTTCTATCTATCTATCTACCTACCTACATATCTGTATCTATCTACCTACCTACCTACCTATCTCTATCGATCTATCTACCTACCTACCTATCTGTATCTATCTATCTACCTACCTACCTATCTCTATCTATCTATCTACCTACCTACATATCTGTATCTATATATCTACCTACCTACCTATCTCTATCTATCTATCTACCTACCTACCTATCTGTATCTATATATCTACCTACCTACCTATCTCTATCTATCAATCTACCTACCTACCTATCTGTATCTATCTATCTACCTACCCACCTATCTGTATTTATCTATCTACCTACAATCTGTATCTATCTACCTACCTACCTACCTATCTCTATCTATCTATCTATCTATCTATCTATCTATCTATCTATCTATCTATCTATCTATCTATCTATCTACCTACCTACCTATCTCTATCTATCTATCTACCTACCTACCTATCTCTATCTATCAATCTACCTACCTACCTATCTCTATCTATCTATCTGCCTACGTACTTATCTCTATCTATCTATCTACCTACCTACCTATCTCTATCTATCAATCTACCTACCTACCTATCTGTATCTATCTATCTACCTACCTACCTATCTCTAACTATCAATCTACCTACCTACCTATCTCTATCTATCTACCTACCTACATATCTGTATCTATATATCTACCTACCTACCTATCTGTATCTATCTATCTACCTATCTACGTATCTCTATCTATCAATCTACCTACCTACCTATCTCTATCTATCTATCTACCTTCCTACCTATCTCTATCTATTTATCTACCTACCTACCTATCTCTATCTATCTATCTACCTACCTACCTATATGTATATATATCTACCTACCTACCTATCTGTATCTATCTACCTACCAACCTACCTATCTCTATCTATCAATCTACCTACCTACCTATCTGTATCTATCTATCTACCTACCTACCTATCTCTATCTATCAATCTACCTACCTACCTATCTCTATCTATCTACCTACCTACCTAACTACCTATCTCTATCTATCAATCTACCTACCTACCTATCTCTATCTATCTTTCTACCTACCTACCTATCTGTATCTATCTATCTACCTACCTACCTATCTCTATCTATCTACCTACCTACCTATCTCTATCTATCAATCTACCTACCTACCTATCTCTATCTATCTATCTGCCTACGTACTTATCTCTATCTATCTATCTACCTACCTACCTATCTCTATCTATCAATCTACCTACCTACCTATCTGTATCTATCTATCTACCTACCTACTTATCTCTAACTATCAATCTACTACCTACGTATCTCTATCTATCTACCTACCTACATATCTGTATCTATATATCTACCTACCTACCTATCTGTATCTATCTATCTACCTATCTACGTATCTCTATCTATCTATCTATCTACCTACCTACCTATCTCTATCAATCTACCTACCTACCTACCTATCTCTATCTATCTATCTACCTACCTACCTATCTCTATCAATCTACCTACATACCTATCTCTATCTATCAATCTACCTACCTACCTATCTCTATCTATCTACCTACCTACCTACCTATCTCTATCAATCTACCTACCTACCTATCTCTATCTATCTATCTATCTATCTACCTACCTACCTATCTCTATCTATCTATCTACCTATCTACCTATCTCTATCTATCAATCTACCTACCTACCTATCTGTATCTATCTATCTACCTACCCACCTATCTCTATTTATCTATCTATCTACCTACCTATCTGTATCTATTTATCTACCTATCTACCTATCTCTATCTATCTACCTACCTACCTATCTCTATCTATCTATCTACCTACCTACCTACCTATCTCTATCTATCAATCTATCTACCTACCTATCTGTATCTATCTATCTACCTACCTACCTATCTCTATCTATCAATCTACCTACCTTCCTATCTGTATCTATCAATCTACCTACCTACCTACCTATCTCTATCTATCTACCTACCTACCTACCTATCTCTATCTATCTATCTACCTACCTACCTATCTCTATCAATCTACCTACCTACCTATCTCTATCTATCAATCTACCTACCTACCTATCTCTATCTATCTACCTACCTACCTACCTATCTCTATCAATCTACCTACCTACCTATCTCTATCTATCTATCTATCTACCTACCTACCTATCTCTATCTATCTATCTACTTACCTCCCTATCTCTATCTATCAATCTACCTACCTACCTATCTGTATCTATCTATCTACCTACTCACCTATCTCTATTTATCTATCTACCTACCAACCTATCTGTATCTATTTATCTACCTATCTACCTATCTCTATCTATCTACCTACCTACCTATCTCTATCTATCTATCTACCTACCTACCTATCTCTATCTATCAATCTACCTACCTACCTATCTGTATCTATCTATCTACCTACCTACCTATCTCTATCTATCAATCTACCTACCTTCCTATCTGTATCTATCAATCTACCTACCTACCTATCTCTATCTATCAATCTACCTACCTACCTATCTGTATCTATCAATCTTCCTACCTACCTATCTCTATCTATCTATCTTCCTACCTACCTATCTGTATCTATCTATCTACCTACCTACCTATCTGTATCTATCAATCTACCTACCTACCTATCTCTATCTATCTACCTACCTACCTACCTATCTCTATCAATCTACCTACCTACCTATCTCTATCTATCTACCTACCTACCTACCTATCTCTATCTATCAATCTACCTACCTACCTATTTGTATCTATCTATCTACCTACCTACCTATCTGTATCTATCAATCTACCTACCTACCTATCTCTATCTATCTACCTACCTACCTACCTATCTCTATCTATCAATCTACCTACCTTCCTATCTCTATCTATCTATCTACCTACCTACATATCTGTATCTATCTACCTACCTACCTACCTATCTCTATCTATCTATCTACCTACCTACCTATCTCTATCTATCTACCTACCTACCTATCTCTATCTATCTACCTACCTACCTACCTATCTGTATCTATCAATCTACCTACCTACCTATCTCTATCTATCTATCTATCTATCTATCTATCTATCTACCTACCTACCTATCTCTATCTATCTACCTACCTACCTACCTACCTATCTCTATCTATCAATCTACCTACCTACCTATCTCTATCTATCTATCTACCTACCTACCTATCTCTATCAATCTACCTACCTACCTATCTCTATCTATCTACCTACCTACCTACCTATCTCTATCTATCTATCTACCTACCTACCTATCTCTATCAATCTACCTACCTACCTATCTCTATCTATCTATCTACCTACCTACATATCTGTATCTATCTACCTACCTACCTACCTATCTCTATCTATCTATCTATCTACCTACCTACCTATCTGTATCTATCTATCTACCTACCTACCTATCTCTATCTATCTATCTACCTACCTACCTATCTGTATCTATCTATCTACCTACCTACCTATCTCTATCTATCAATCTACCTACCTACCTATCTCTATCTATCTACCTACCTACCTAACTACCTATCTCTATCTATCAATCTACCTACCTACCTATCTCTATCTATCTTTCTACCTACCTACCTATCTGTATCTATCTATCTACCTACCTACCTATCTCTATCTATCTACCTACCTACCTATCTGTATCTATCAATCTACCTACCTACCTATCTCTATCTATCTATCTGCCTACGTACTTATCTCTATCTATCTATCTACCTACCTACCTATCTCTATCTATCAATCTACCTACCTACCTATCTGTATCTATCTATCTACCTACCTACCTATCTCTAACTATCAATCTACCTACCTACCTATCTCTATCTATCTACCTACCTACATATCTGTATCTATATATCTACCTACCTACCTATCTGTATCTATCTATCTACCTATCTACGTATCTCTATCTATCAATCTACCTACCTACCTATCTCTATCTATCTATCTACCTACCTACCTATCTCTATCTATTTATCTACCTACCTACCTATCTCTATCTATCAATCTACCTACCTACCTATCTGTATCTATCAATCTTCCTACCTACCTATCTCTATCTATCTATCTTCCTACCTACCTATCTGTATCTATCTATCTACCTACCTACCTATCTGTATCTATCAATCTACCTACCTACCTATCTCTATCTATCTACCTACCTACCTACCTATCTCTATCAATCTACCTACCTACCTATCTCTATCTATCTACCTACCTACCTACCTATCTCTATCTATCAATCTACCTACCTACCTATTTGTATCTATCTATCTACCTACCTACCTATCTGTATCTATCAATCTACCTACCTACCTATCTCTATCTATCTACCTACCTACCTACCTATCTCTATCTATCAATCTACCTACCTTCCTATCTCTATCTATCTATCTACCTACCTACATATCTGTATCTATCTACCTACCTACCTACCTATCTCTATCTATCTATCTACCTACCTACCTATCTCTATCTATCTACCTACCTACCTATCTCTATCTATCTACCTACCTACCTACCTATCTGTATCTATCAATCTACCTACCTACCTATCTCTATCTATCTATCTATCTATCTATCTATCTATCTACCTACCTACCTACCTATCTCTATCTATCTACCTACCTACCTACCTACCTATCTCTATCTATCAATCTACCTACCTACCTATCTCTATCTATCTATCTACCTACCTACCTATCTCTATCAATCTACCTACCTACCTATCTCTATCTATCTACCTACCTACCTACCTATCTCTATCTATCTATCTACCTACCTACCTATCTCTATCAATCTACCTACCTACCTATCTCTATCTATCTATCTACCTACCTACATATCTGTATCTATCTACCTACCTACCTACCTATCTCTATCTATCTATCTATCTACCTACCTACCTATCTGTATCTATCTATCTACCTACCTACCTATCTCTATCTATCTATCTACCTACCTACCTATCTGTATCTATCTATCTACCTACCTACCTATCTCTATCTATCAATCTACCTACCTACCTATCTCTATCTATCTACCTACCTACCTAACTACCTATCTCTATCTATCAATCTACCTACCTACCTATCTCTATCTATCTTTCTACCTACCTACCTATCTGTATCTATCTATCTACCTACCTACCTATCTCTATCTATCTACCTACCTACCTATCTGTATCTATCAATCTACCTACCTACCTATCTCTATCTATCTATCTGCCTACGTACTTATCTCTATCTATCTATCTACCTACCTACCTATCTCTATCTATCAATCTACCTACCTACCTATCTGTATCTATCTATCTACCTACCTACCTATCTCTAACTATCAATCTACCTACCTACCTATCTCTATCTATCTACCTACCTACATATCTGTATCTATATATCTACCTACCTACCTATCTGTCTCTATCTATCTACCTATCTACGTATCTCTATCTATCAATCTACCTACCTACCTATCTCTATCTATCTATCTACCTACCTACCTATCTCTATCTATTTATCTACCTACCTACCTATCTCTATCTATCTATCTACCTACCTACCTATATGTATACATATCTACCTACCTACCTATCTGTATCTATCTATCTACCTATCTACCTATCTCTATCTATCAATCTACCTACCTACCTATCTCTATCTATCTATCTACCTACCCACCTATCTGTATTTATCTATCTACCTACCTATCTGTATCTATCTACCTACCAACCTACCTATCTCTATCTATCAATCTACCTACCTACCTATCTGTATCTATCTATCTACCTACCTACCTATCTCTATCTATCAATCTACCTACCTACCTATCTCTATCTATCTACCTACCTACCTAACTACCTATCTCTATCTATCAATCTACCTACCTACCTATCTCTATCTATCTTTCTACCTACCTACCTATCTGTATCTATCTATCTACCTACCTACCTATCTCTATCTATCTACCTACCTACCTATCTCTATCTATCAATCTACCTACCTACCTATCTCTATCTATCTATCTGCCTACGTACTTATCTCTATCTATCTATCTACCTACCTACCTATCTCTATCTATCAATCTACCTACCTACCTATCTGTATCTATCTATGTACCTACCTACCTATCTCTAACTATCAATCTACCTACCTACCTATCTCTATCTATCTACCTACCTACATATCTGTATCTATATATCTACCTACCTACCTATCTGTATCTATCTATCTACCTATCTACGTATCTCTATCTATCAATCTACCTACCTACCTATTTCTATCTATTTATCTACCTACCTACCTATCTCTATCTATCTATCTACCTACCTACCTATATGTATATATATCTACCTACCTACCTATCTGTATCTATCTATCTACCTATCTACCTATCTCTATCTATCAATCTACCTACCTACCTATCTCTATCTATCTATCTACCTACCCACCTATCTGTATTTATCTATCTACCTACCTATCTGTATCTATCTACCTACCTACCTACCTATCTCTATCTATCTATCTACCTACCTACCTATCTCTATCTATCAATCTACCTACCTACCTATCTCTATCTATCTATCTACCTACCCACCTATCTGTATTTATCTATCTACCTACCTATCTGTATCTATCTACCTACCTACCTACCTATCTCTATCTATCTATCTACCTACCTACCTATCTCTATCTATCAATCTACCTACCTACCTATCTCTATCTATCTATCTACCTACCCACCTATCTGTATTTATCTATCTACCTACCTATCTGTATCTATCTACCTACCTACCTACCTATCTCTATCTATCTATCTACCTACCTACCTATCTCTATCTACCAATCTACCTACCTACCTATCTGTAATCTATCAACCTACCTACCTACCTATCTCTATCTATTTATCTACCTACCTACCTATCTCTATCTATCAATCTACCTACCTACCTATCTCTATCTATCTATCTACCTACCTACCTATCTCTATCTATTTATCTACCTACCTACCTATCTCTATCTATATATCTACCTACCTACCTATCTGTATATATATCTACCTACCTACCTATCTGTATCTATCTATCTATCTACCTATCTACCTATCTCTATCTATCAATCTACCTACCTACCTATCTATCTATCTATCTACCTACCCACCTATCTGTATTTATCTATCTACCTACCTATCTGTATCTATCTACCTACCTACCTACCTATCTCTATCTATCTATCTACCTACCTACCTATCTCTATCTATCAATCTACCTACCTACCTATCTCTATCTATCTATCTACCTACCCATCTATCTGTATTTATCTATCTACCTACCTATCTGTATCTATCTACCTACCTACCTACCTACCTATCTCTATCTATCTATCTACCTACCTACCTATCTCTATCTACCAATCTACCTACCTACCTATCTGTAATCTATCAACCTACCTACCTACCTATCTCTATCTATCTATCTACCTACCTACCTATCTCTATCTATCAATCTACCTACCTACCTATCTGTATCTATCAATCTACCTACCTATCTCTATCTATCTACCTACCCACCTACCTACCTATCTCTATCAATCTACCTACCTACCTATCTGTATCTATCTATCTACCTACCTACATATCTGTATCTATATATCTACCTACCTACCTATCTATCTCTATCTATCTATCTACCTACCTACCTATCTCTATCTATCTATCTACCTACCTATCTCTATCTATCTACCTACCTACCTATCTGTATCTATCAATCTACCTACCTACCTATCTCTATCTATCTACCTACCTACCTATCTCTATCTATCTACCTACCTACCTATCTCTATCTATCAATCTACCTACCTACCTATCTCTATCTATCTACCTACCTACCTACCAATCTCTATCAATCTACCTACCTACCTATCTCTATCTATCTACCTACCTACCTACCTATCTCTATCTATCAATCTACATACCTACCGATCTGTATCTATCTACCTACCTACTTATCTGTATCTATCAATCTACCTACCTACCTATCTCTATCTATCTACCTACCTACCTATCTCTATCTATCAATCTACCTACCTACCTATCTCTATCTATCTACCTACCTACCTACCTATCTCTATCAATCTACCTACCTACCTACATATCTGTATCTATATATCTACCTACCTACCTATCTGTATCTATCTATCTACCTACCTACCTATCTGTATCTATATATCTACCTACCTACCTATCTCTATCTATCAATCTACCTACCTACCTATCTGTATCTATCTATCTACCTACCCACCTATCTGTATTTATCTATCTACCTACAATCTGTATCTATCTACCTACCTACCTACCTATCTCTATCTATCTATGTACCTACCTACCTATCTCTATCTATCTATGTACCTACCTACCTATCTCTATCTATCAATCTACCTACCTACCTATCTGTATCTATCTATCTACCTATCTACCTATCTCTATCTATCAATCTAACTACCTACCTATCTCTATCTATTTATCTACCTACCTACCTATCTCTATCTATATATCTACCTACCTACCTATCTGTATATATATCTACCTACCTACCTATCTGTATCTATCAATCTACCTACCTACCTATCTCTATCTATCTACCTACCTACCTACCTATCTCTATCTATCAATCTACCTACCTACCTATCTCTATCTATCTACCTACCTACCTACCTACCTATCTCTATCAATCTACCTACCTACCTACATATCTGTATCTATATATCTACCTACCTACCTATCTGTATCTATCTATCTACCTACCTACCTATCTGTATCTATATATCTACCTACCTACCTATCTCTATCTATCAATCTACCTACCTACCTATCTGTATCTATCTATATACCTACCCACCTATCTGTATTTATCTATCTACCTACAATCTGTATCTATCTACCTACCTACCTACCTATCTCTATCTATCTATGTACCTACCTACCTATCTCTATCTATCTATGTACCTACCTACCTATCTCTATCTATCAATCTACCTACCTACCTATCTGTATCTATCTATCTACCTATCTACCTATCTCTATCTATCAATCTACCTACCTACCTATCTCTATCTATCTATCTACCTACCCACCTATCTGTATTTATCTATCTACCTACCTATCTGTATCTATCTACCTACCTACCTACCTATCTCTATCTATCTATCTACCTACCTACCTATCTCTATCTACCAATCTACCTACCTACCTATCTGTAATCTATCAACCTACCTACCTACCTATCTCTATCTATTTATCTACCTACCTACCTATCTCTATCTATCAATCTACCTACCTACCTATCTCTATCTATCTATCTACCTACCTACCTATCTCTATCTATTTATCTACCTACCTACCTATCTCTATATATATATCTACCTACCTACCTATCTGTATATATATCTACCTACCTACCTATCTGTATCTATCTATCTACCTATCTACCTATCTCTATCTATCAATCTACCTACCTACCTATCAATCTATCTATCTACCTACCCACCTATCTGTTATTATCTATCTACCTACCTATCTGTATCTATCTACCTACCTACCTACCTATCTCTATCTATCTATCTACCTACCTACCTATCTCTATCTACCAATCTACCTACCTACCTATCTGTAATCTATCAACCTACCTACCTACCTATCTCTATCTATCTATCTACCTACCTACCTATCTCTATCTATCAATCTACCTACCTACCTATCTGTATCTATCAATCTACCTACCTATCTCTATCTATCTACCTACCCACCTACCTACCTATCTCTATCAATCTACCTACCTACCTATCTGTATCTATCTATCTACCTACCTACATATCTGTATCTATATATCTACCTACCTACCTATCTATCTCTATCTATCTATCTACCTACCTACCTATCTCTATCTATCTATCTACCTACCTACCTATCTCTATCTATCTATCTACCTACCTACCTATCTGTATCTATCAATCTACCTACCTACCTATCTCTATCTATCTACCTACCTACCTACCTATCTCTATCTATCAATCTACCTACCTACCTATCTCTATCTATCTACCTACCTACCTATCTCTATCTATCTACCTACCTACATATCTCTATCTATCAATCTACCTACCTACCTATCTCTATCTATCTACCTACCTACCTACCAATCTCTATCAATCTACCTACCTACCTATCTCTATCTATCTACCTACCTACCTACCTATCTCTATCTATCAATCTACATACCTACCGATCTGTATCTATCTATCTACCTACCTACTTATCTGTATCTATCAATCTACCTACCTACCTATCTCTATCTATCTACCTACCTACCTACCTATCTCTATCTATCAATCTACCTACCTACCTATCTCTATCTATCTACCTACCTACCTACCTATCTCTATCAATCTACCTACCTACCTACATATCTGTATCTATATATCTACCTACCTACCTATCTGTATCTATCTATCTACCTACCTACCTATCTGTATCTATATATCTACCTACCTACCTATCTCTATCTATCAATCTACCTACCTACCTATCTGTATCTATCTATCTACCTACCCACCTATCTGTATTTATCTATCTACCTACAATCTGTATCTATCTACCTACCTACCTACCTATCTCTATCTATCTATGTACCTACCTACCTATCTCTATCTATCTATGTACCTACCTACCTATCTCTATCTATCAATCTACCTACCTACCTATCTGTATCTATCTATCTACCTATCTACCTATCTCTATCTATCAATCTACCTACCTACCTATCTCTATCTATTTATCTACCTACCTACCTATCTCTATCTATATATCTACCTACCTACCTATCTGTATATATATCTACCTACCTACCTATCTGTATCTATCAATCTACCTACCTACCTATCTCTATCTATCTACCTACCTACCTACCTATCTCTATCTATCAATCTACCTACCTACCTATCTCTATCTATCTACCTACCTACCTACCTATCTCTATCAATCTACCTACCTACCTACATATCTGTATCTATATATCTACCTACCTACCTATCTGTATCTATCTATCTACCTACCTACCTATCTGTATCTATGTATCTACCTACCTACCTATCTCTATCTATCAATCTACCTACCTACCTATCTGTATCTATCTATCTACCTACCCACCTATCTGTATTTATCTATCTACCTACAATCTGTATCTATCTACCTACCTACCTACCTATCTCTATCTATCTATGTACCTACCTACCTATCTCTATCTATCTATGTACCTACCTACCTATCTCTATCTATCTATCTACCTACCTACCTATCTCTATCTATCAATCTACCTACCTACCTATCTGTATCTATCAATCTACCTACCTATCTCTATCTATCTATCTACCTACCTACCTACCTATCTCTATCTATCTATCTACCTACCTACATATCTGTATCTATATATCTACCTACCTACCTATCTGTATCTATCTATCTACCTACCTACCTATCTGTATCTATATATCTACCTACCTACCTATCTCTATCTATCTATCTACCTACATACCTATATGTATATATATCTACCTACCTACCTATCTGTATCTATCTATCTACCTATCTACCTATCTCTATCTATCAATCTACCTACCTACCTATCTCTATCTATCTATCTACCTACCCACCTATCTGTATTTATCTATCTACCTACCTATCTGTATCTATCTACCTATCAACCTACCTATCTCTATCTATCTATCTACCTACCTACCTATCTGTATCTATCTATCTACCTACCTACCTATCTCTATCTACCTACCTACCTACCTACCTATCTCTATCTATCAATCTACCTACCTACCTATCTCTATCTATCTTTCTACCTACCTACCTATCTGTATCTATCTATCTACCTACCTACCTATCTCTATCTATCTACCTACCTACCTATCTCTATCTATCAATCTACCTACCTACCTATCTCTATCTATCTATCTGCCTACGTACTTATCTCTATCTATCTATCTACCTACCTACCTATCTCTATCTATCAATCTACCTACCTACCTATCTGTATCTATCTATCTACCTACCTACCTATCTCTAACTATCAATCTACCTACCTACCTATCTCTATCTATCTACCTACCTACATATCTGTATCTATATATCTACCTACCTACCTATCTGTATCTATCTATCTACCTATCTACGTATCTCTATCTATCAATCTACCTACCTACCTATCTCTATCTATCTATCTACCTACCTACCTATCTCTATCTATTTATCTACCTACCTACCTATCTCTATCTATCTATCTACCTACCTACCTATATGTATATATATCTACCTACCTACCTATCTGTATCTATCTATCTACCTATCTACCTATCTCTATCTATCAATCTACCTACCTACCTATCTCTATCTATCTACCTACCTACCTACCTATCTCTATCTATCAATCTACATACCTACCGATCTGTATCTATCTATCTACCTACCTACTTATCTCTATCAATCTACCTACCTACCTCCATATCTGTATCTATATATCTACCTACCTACCTATCTGTATCTATCTATCTACCTACCTACCTATCTGTATCTATATATCTACCTACCTACCTATCTCTATCTATCAATCTACCTACCTACCTATCTGTATCTATCTATCTACCTACCCACCTATCTGTATTTATCTATCTACCTACAATCTGTATCTATCTACCTACCTACCTACCTACCTATCTCTATCTATTTATGTACCTACCTACCTATCTCTATCTATCTATGTACCTACCTACCTATCTCTATCTATCAATCTACCTACCTACCTATCTGTATCTATCTATCTACCTATCTACCTATCTCTATCTATCAATCTACCTACCTACCTATCTCTATCTATCTATCTAGCTACCCACCTATCTGTATTTATCTATCTACCTACCTATCTGTATCTATCTACCTACCTACCTACCTATCTCTATCTATCTATCTACCTACCTACCTATCTCTATCTATCAATCTACCTACCTACCTATCTCTATCCATCTATCTACATACCCACCTATCTGTATTTATCTATCTACCTACCTATCTGTATCTATCTACCTACCTACCTACCTATCTCTATCTATCTATCTACCTACCTACCTATCTCTATCTATCAATCTACCTACCTACCTATCTGTATCTATCAATCTACCTACCTACCTATCTCTATCTATCTATCTACCTACCTACCTATCTCTATCTATCAATCTACCTACCTACCTATCTGTATCTATCAATCTACCTACCTATCTCTATCTATCTACCTACCTACCTACCTACCTATCTCTATCTATCTATCTACCTATCTACATATCTGTATCTATATATCTACCTACCTACCTATCTGTATCTATCTATCTACCTACCTACCTATCTGTATCTATATATCTACCTACCTACCTATCTCTATCTATCAATCTACCTACCTACCTATCTGTATCTATCTATCTACCTACCCACCTATCTGTATTTATCTATCTACCTACAATCTGTATCTATCTACCTACCTACCTACATATCTCTATCTATCTATCTACCTACCTACCTATCTCTATCTATCTATGTACCTACCTACCTATCTCTATCTATCAATCTACCTACCTACCTATCTGTATCTATCTATCTACCTACCTACCTATCTCTATCTATCAATCTACCTACCTACCTATCTCTATCTATCTACCTACCTACCTACCTATCTCTATCTATCAATCTACCTACCTACCTATCTCTATCGATCTATCTACCTACCTACCTATCTGTATCTATCTATCTACCTACCTACCTATCTCTATCTATCTACCTACCTACCTACCTATCTCTATCTATCAATCTACCTACCTACCTATCTCTATCTATCTATCTATCTATCTATCTATCTATCTATCTACCTACCTAGCTATCTCTATCTATCTATCTATCTACCTACCTACCTATCTCTATCTATCTATCTACCTACCTACCTATCTGTATCTATCAATCTACCTACCTACCTATCTCTATCTATCTATCTACCTACCCACCTATCTGTATTTATCTATCTACCTACCTATCTGTATCTATCTACCTACCTACCTACCTATCTCTATCTATCTATCTACCTACCTACCTATCTCTATCTATCAATCTACCTACCTACCTATCTGTATCTATCAATCTACCTACCTATCTCTATCTATCTACCTACCTACCTACCTATCTCTATCAATCTACCTACCTACCTATCTGTATCTATCTATCTACCTACCTACATATCTGTATCTATCTCTATCTACCTACCTACCTATCTATCTCTATCTATCTATCTACCTACCTACCTATCTCTATCTATCTATCTACCTACCTACCTATCTCTATCTATCTATCTACCTACCTACCTATCTGTATCTATCAATCTACCTACCTACCTATCTCTATCTATCTACCTACCTACCCACCTGTATCTATCTATCTACCTACCTACCTATCTGTATCTATATATCTACCTACCTACCTATCTCTATCTATCAATCTACCTACCTACCTATCTGTATCTATCTATCTACCTACCTACATATCTGTATCTATATATCTACCTACCTACCTATCTGAATCTATCTATCTACCTACCTACCTATCTGTATCTATCAATCTACCTACCTACCTATCTGTATCTATCGATCTACCTACCCACCTATCTGTATTTATCTATCTACCTACAATCTGTATCTATCTACCTACCTACCTACATATCTCTATCTATCTATCTACCTACCTACCTATCTCTATCTATCTATGTACCTACCTACCTATCTCTATCTACCAATCTAACTACCTACCTATCTGTAATCTATCAACCTACCTACCTACCTATCTCTATCTATCAATCTACCTACCTACCTATCTCTATCTATCTACCTACCTACCTATCTCTATCTATCTACCTACCTATCTCTATCTATCAATCTACCTACCTACCTATCTCTATCTATCTACCTACCTACCTACCTATCTCTATCAATCTACCTACCTACCTATCTCTATCTATCTACCTACCTACCTACCTATCTCTATCTATCAATCTACATACCTACCGATCTGTATCTATCTATCTACCTACCTACCTATCTCTATCAATCAATCTACCTACCTACCTATCTCTATCTATCTACCTACCTACCTACCTATCTCTATCAATCTACCTACCTACCTATCTCTATCTATCTACCTACCTACCTACCTATCTCTATCAATCTACCTACCTACCTACATATCTGTATCTATATATCTACCTACCTACCTATCTGTATCTATCTATCTACCTACCTACCTATCTGTATCTATATATCTACCTACCTACCTATCTCTATCTATCAATCTACCTACCTACCTATCTGTATCTATCTATCTACCTACCCACCTATCTGTATTTATCTATCTACCTACAATCTGTATCTATCTACCTACCTACCTATCTCTATCTATCTATGTACCTACCTACCTATCTCTATCTATCTATGTACCTACCTACCTATCTCTATCTATCAATCTACCTACCTACCTATCTGTATCTATCTATCTACCTATCTACCTATCTCTATCTATCAATCTACCTACCTACCTATCTCTATCTATCTATCTACCTACCCACCTATCTGTATTTATCTATCTACCTACCTATCTGTATCTATCTACCTACCTACCTACCTACCTATCTCTATCTATCTATCTACCTACCTACCTATCTCTATCTATCAATCTACCTACCTACCTATCTCTATCCATCTATCTACCTACCCACCTATCTGTATTTATCTATCTACCTACCTATCTGTATCTATCTACCTACCTACCTACCTACCTATATCTATCTATCTACCTACCTACCTATCTGTATCTATCAATCTACCTACCTACCTATCTCTATCTATCTATCTACCTACCTACCTATCTCTATCTATCAATCTACCTACCTACCTATCTGTATCTATCAATCTACCTACCTATCTCTATCTATCTACCTACCTACCTACCTACCTATCTCTATCTATCTATCTACCTACCTACATATCTGTATCTATATATCTACCTACCTACCTATCTGTATCTATCTATCTACCTACCTACCTATCTGTATCTATATATCTACCTACCTACCTATCTCTATCTATCAATCTACCTACCTACCTATCTGTATCTATCTATCTACCTACCCACCTATCTGTATTTATCTACCTACCTACCTATCTCTATCTATCTACCTACCTACCTACCTATCTCTATCAATCTACCTACCTATCTCTATCTATCTACCTACCTACCTACCTATCTCTATCAATCTACCTACCTACCTACATATCTGTATCTATATATCTACCTACCTACCTATCTGTATCTATCTATCTACCTACCTACCTATCTGTATCTATATATCTACCTACCTACCTATCTCTATCTATCAATCTACCTACCTACCTATCTCTATCTATCTATCTACCTACCCACCTATCTGTATTTATCTATCTACCTACCTATCTGTATCTATCTACCTACCTACCTACCTACCTATCTCTATCTATCTATCTACCTACCTACCTATCTCTATCTATCAATCTACCTACCTACCTATCTCTATCCATCTATCTACCTACCCACCTATCTGTATTTATCTATCTACCTACCTATCTGTATCTATCTACCTACCTACCTACCTACCTATATCTATCTATCTACCTACCTACCTATCTCTATCTATCAATCTACCTACCTACCTATCTGTATCTATCAATCTACCTACCTACCTATCTCTATCTATCTATCTACCTACCTACCTATCTCTATCTATCAATCTACCTACCTACCTATCTGTATCTATCAATCTACCTACCTATCTCTATCTATCTACCTACCTACCTACCTACCTATCTCTATCTATCTATCTACCTACCTACATATCTGTATCTATATATCTACCTACCTACCTATCTGTATCTATCTATCTACCTACCTACCTATCTGTATCTATATATCTACCTACCTACCTATCTCTATCTATCAATCTACCTACCTACCTATCTGTATCTATCTATCTACCTACCCACCTATCTGTATTTATCTACCTACCTACCTATCTCTATCTATCTATCTACCTACCTACCTCTCTATCTATCTATGTACCTACCTACCTATCTCTATCTATCAATCTACCTACCTACCTATCTGTATCTATCAATCTACCTACCTATCTCTATCTATCTACCTACCTACCTACCTACCTACCTATCTCTATCTATCTATCTACCTACCTACCTATCTCTATCTATCAATCTACCTACCTACCTATCTGTATCTATCAATCTACCTACCTACCTATCTCTATCTATCTATCTACCTACCTACCTATCTCTATCTATCAATCTACCTACCTACCTATCTGTATCTATCAATCTACCTACCTATCTCTATCTATCTACCTACCTACCTACCTACCTATCTCTATCTATCTACCTACCTACCTACATATCTGTATCTATATATCTACCTACCTACCTATCTGTATCTATCTATCTACCTACCTACCTATCTGTATCTATATATCTACCTACCTACCTATCTCTATCTATCAATCTACCTACCTACCTATCTCTATCTATCTATCTACCTACCCACCTATCTGTATTTATCTATCTACCTACCTATCTGTATCTATCTACCTACCTACCTACCTACCTATCTCTATCTATCTATCTACCTACCTACCTATCTCTATCTATCAATCTACCTACCTACCTATCTCTATCCATCTATCTACCTACCCACCTATCTGTATTTATCTATCTACCTACCTATCTGTATCTATCTACCTACCTACCTACCTACCTATATCTATCTATCTACCTACCTACCTATCTCTATCTATCAATCTACCTACCTACCTATCTGTATCTATCAATCTACCTACCTACCTATCTCTATCTATCTATCTACCTACCTACCTATCTCTATCTATCAATCTACCTACCTACCTATCTGTATCTATCAATCTACCTACCTATCTCTATCTATCTACCTACCTACCTACCTACCTATCTCTATCTATCTATCTACCTACCTACATATCTGTATCTATATATCTACCTACCTACCTATCTGTATCTATCTATCTACCTACCTACCTATCTGTATCTATATATCTACCTACCTACCTATCTCTATCTATCAATCTACCTACCTACCTATCTCTATCTATCTATCTACCTACCCACCTATCTGTATTTATCTACCTACCTACCTATCTCTATCTATCTATCTACCTACCTACCTCTCTATCTATCTATGTACCTACCTACCTATCTCTATCTATCAATCTACCTACCTACCTATCTGTATCTATCAATCTACCTACCTATCTCTATCTATCTACCTACCTACCTACCTACCTACCTATCTCTATCTATCTATCTACCTACCTACCTATCTCTATCTATCAATCTACCTACCTACCTATCTGTATCTATCAATCTACCTACCTACCTATCTCTATCTATCTATCTACCTACCTACCTATCTCTATCTATCAATCTACCTACCTACCTATCTGTATCTATCAATCTACCTACCTATCTCTATCTATCTACCTACCTACCTACCTACCTATCTCTATCTATCTATCTACCTACCTACATATCTGTATCTATATATCTACCTACCTACCTATCTGTATCTATCTATCTACCTACCTACCTATCTGTATCTATATATCTACCTACCTACCTATCTCTATCTATCAATCTACCTACCTACCTATCTGTATCTATCTATCTACCTACCCACCTATCTGTATTTATCTACCTTCCTACCTATCTCTATCTATCTATCTACCTACCTACCTATCTCTATCTATCTATGTACCTACCTACCTATCTCTATCTATCAATCTACCTACCTACCTATCTGTATCTATCAATCTACCTACCTATCTCTATCTATCTACCTACCTACCTATCTCTATCTATCTACCTACCTACCTACCTATCTCTATCTATCAATCTACATACCTACCGATCTGTATCTATCTATCTACCTACCTACCTATCTGTATCTATCTACCTACCTACCTACCTATCTCTATCTATCTATCTACCTACCTACCTATCTCTATCTATCAATCTACCTACCTACCTATCTGTATCTATCAATCTACCTACCTACCTATCTCTATCTATCTATCTACCTACCTACCTATCTCTATCTATCAATCTACCTACCTACCTATCTGTATCTATCAATCTACCTACCTACCTATCTCTATCTATCTACCTACCTACCTACCTACCTATCTCTATCTATCTATCTACCTACCTACATATCTGTATCTATATATCTACCTACCTACCTATCTGTATCTATCTATCTACCTACCTACCTATCTGTATCTATATATCTACCTACCTACCTATCTCTATCTATCAATCTACCTACCTACCTATCTGTATCTATCTATCTACCTACCCACCTATCTGTATTTATCTACCTTCCTACCTATCTCTATCTATCTATCTACCTACCTACCTATCTCTATCTATCTATGTACCTACCTACCTATCTCTATCTATCAATCTACCTACCTACCTATCTGTATCTATCAATCTACCTACCTATCTCTATCTATCTACCTACCTACCTACCTACCTATCTCTATCTATCTATCTACCTACCTACATATCTGTATCTATATATCTACCTACCTACCTATCTGTATCTATCTATCTACCTACCTACCTATCTGTATCTATCTATCTACCTACCTACCTATCTCTATCTATCAATCTACCTACCTACCTATCTGTATCTATCTATCTACCTACCCACCTATCTGTATTTATCTACCTACCTACCTATCTCTATCTATCTATCTACCTACCTACCTATCTCTATCTATCTATGTACCTACCTACCTATCTCTATCTATCAATCTACCTACCTACCTATCTGTATCTATCTATCTACCTACCTACCTATCTCTATCTATCAATCTACCTACCTACCTATCTGTATCTATCAATCTACCTACCTATCTCTATCTATCTACCTACCTACCTACCTACCTATCTCTATCTATCTATCTACCTACCTACATATCTGTATCTATATATCTACCTACCTACCTATCTGTATCTATCTATCTACCTACCTACCTATCTGTATCTATATATCTACCTACCTACCTATCTCTATCTATCAATCTACCTACCTACCTATCTGTATCTATCTATCTACCTACCCACCTATCTGTATTTATCTACCTACCTACCTATCTCTATCTATCTATGTACCTACCTACCTATCTCTATCTATCAATCTACCTACCTACCTATCTGTATCTATCTATCTACCTACCTACCTATCTCTATCTATCAATCTACCTACCTACCTATCTGTATCTATCTATCTACCTACCCACCTATCTGTATTTATCTACCTACCTACCTATCTCTATCTATCTATCTACCTACCTACCTCTCTATCTATCTATGTACCTACCTACCTATCTCTATCTATCAATCTACCTACCTACCTATCTGTATCTATCAATCTACCTACCTATCTCTATCTATCTACCTACCTACCTACCTACCTATCTCTATCTATCTATCTATCTACCTACCTACATATCTGTATCTATATATCTACCTACCTACCTATCTGTATCTATCTATCTACCTACCTACCTATCTGTATCTATATATCTACCTACCTACCTATCTCTATCTATCAATCTACCTACCTACCTCTCTATCTATCTATGTACCTACCTACCTATCTCTATCTATCAATCTACCTACCTACCTATCTGTATCTATCAATCTACCTACCTATCTCTATCTATCTACCTACCTACCTATCTCTATCTATCTACCTACCTACCTACCTATCTCTATCTATCAATCTACATACCTACCGATCTGTATCTATCTATCTACCTACCTACCTATCTGTATCTATCTACCTACCTACCTACCTATCTCTATCTATCTATCTACCTACCTACCTATCTCTATCTATCAATCTACCTACCTACCTATCTGTATCTATCAATCTACCTACCTACCTATCTCTATCTATCTATCTACCTACCTACCTATCTCTCTCTATCAATCTACCTACCTACCTACCTATCTCTATCTATCTATCTACCTACCCACCTATCTGTATTTATCTATCTACCTACAATCTGTATCTATCTACCTACCTACCTACATATCTCTATCTATCAATCTACCTACCTACCTATCTGTATCTATCTATCTACCTACCTACCTATCTCTATCTATCAATCTACCTACCTACCTATCTCTATCTATCTACCTACCTACCTACCTATCTCTATCTATCAATCTACCTACCTACCTATCTCTATCTATCTATCTACCTACCTACCTATCTGTATCTATCTATCTACCTACCTACCTATCTCTATCTATCTACCTACCTACCTACCTATCTCTATCTATCAATCTACCTACCTACCTATCTCTATCTATCTATCTATCTATCTATCTATCTATCTACCTACCTACCTATCTCTATCTATCTATCTATCTATCTACCTACCTACCTATCTCTATCTATCTATCTACCTACCTACCTATCTGTATCTATCAATCTACCTACCTACCTATCTCTATCTATCTATCTACCTACCCACCTATCTGTATTTATCTACCTTCCTACCTATCTCTATCTATCTATCTACCTACCTACCTATCTCTATCTATCTATGTACCTACCTACCTATCTCTATCTATCAATCTACCTACCTACCTATCTGTATCTATCTATCTACCTACCTACCTATCTCTATCTATCAATCTACCTACCTACCTATCTGTATCTATCTATCTACCTACCCACCTATCTGTATTTATCTACCTACCTACCTATCTCTATCTATCTATCTATCTACCTACCTACCTCTCTATCTATCTATGTACCTACCTACCTATCTCTATCTATCAATCTACCTACCTACCTATCTGTATCTATCAATCTACCTACCTATCTCTATCTATCTACCTACCTACCTACCTACCTACCTACCTATCTCTATCTATCTATCTACCTACCTACCTATCTCTATCTATCAATCTACCTACCTACCTATCTGTATCTATCAATCTACCTACCTACCTATCTCTATCTATCTATCTACCTACCTACCTATCTCTATCTATCAATCTACCTACCTACCTATCTGTATCTATCAATCTACCTACCTATCTCTATCTATCTACCTACCTACCTACCTACCTATCTCTATCTATCTATCTACCTACCTACATATCTGTATCTATATATCTACCTACCTACCTATCTGTATCTATCTATCTACCTACCTACCTATCTGTATCTATATATCTACCTACCTACCTATCTCTATCTATCAATCTACCTACCTACCTATCTGTATCTATCTATCTACCTACCCACCTATCTGTATTTATCTACCTTCCTACCTATCTCTATCTATCTATCTACCTACCTACCTATCTCTATCTATCTATGTACCTACCTACCTATCTCTATCTATCAATCTACCTACCTACCTATCTGTATCTATCTATCTACCTACCTACCTATCTCTATCTATCAATCTACCTACCTACCTATCTGTATCTATCTATCTACCTACCCACCTATCTGTATTTATCTACCTACCTACCTATCTCTATCTATCTATCTACCTACCTACCTCTCTATCTATCTATGTACCTACCTACCTATCTCTATCTATCAATCTACCTACCTACCTATCTGTATCTATCAATCTACCTACCTATCTCTATCTATCTACCTACCTACCTACCTATCTCTATCTATCTATCTACCTACCTACATATCTGTATCTATATATCTACCTACCTACCTATCTGTATCTATCTATCTACCTACCTACCTATCTGTATCTATCTATCTACCTACCTACCTATCTCTATCTATCAATCTACCTACCTACCTATCTGTATCTATCTATCTACCTACCCACCTATCTGTATTTATCTACCTACCTACCTATCTCTATCTATCTATCTACCTACCTACCTATCTCTATCTATCTATGTACCTACCTACCTATCTCTATCTATCAATCTACCTACCTACCTATCTGTATCTATCTATCTACCTACCTACCTATCTCTATCTATCAATCTACCTACCTACCTATCTGTATCTATCAATCTACCTACCTATCTCTATCTATCTACCTACCTACCTACCTACCTATCTCTATCTATCTATCTACCTACCTACATATCTGTATCTATATATCTACCTACCTACCTATCTGTATCTATCTATCTACCTACCTACCTATCTGTATCTATATATCTACCTACCTACCTATCTCTATCTATCAATCTACCTACCTACCTATCTGTATCTATCTATCTACCTACCCACCTATCTGTATTTATCTACCTACCTACCTATCTCTATCTATCTATGTACCTACCTACCTATCTCTATCTATCAATCTACCTACCTACCTATCTGTATCTATCTATCTACCTACCTACCTATCTCTATCTATCAATCTACCTACCTACCTATCTGTATCTATCTATCTACCTACCCACCTATCTGTATTTATCTACCTACCTACCTATCTCTATCTATCTATCTACCTACCTACCTCTCTATCTATCTATGTACCTACCTACCTATCTCTATCTATCAATCTACCTACCTACCTATCTGTATCTATCAATCTACCTACCTATCTCTATCTATCTACCTACCTACCTACCTACCTATCTCTATCTATCTATCTACCTACCTACATATCTGTATCTATATATCTACCTACCTACCTATCTGTATCTATCTATCTACCTACCTACCTATCTGTATCTATATATCTACCTACCTACCTATCTCTATCTATCAATCTACCTACCTACCTCTCTATCTATCTATGTACCTACCTACCTATCTCTATCTATCAATCTACCTACCTACCTATCTGTATCTATCAATCTACCTACCTATCTCTATCTATCTACGTACCTACCTATCTCTATCTATCTACCTACCTACCTACCTATCTCTATCTATCAATCTACCTACCTACCGATCTGTATCTATCTATCTACCTACCTACCTATCTGTATCTATCTACCTACCTACCTACCTATCTCTATCTATCTATCTACCTACCTACCTATCTCTATCTATCAATCTACCTACCTACCTATCTGTATCTATCAATCTACCTACCTACCTATCTCTATCTATCTATCTACCTACCTACCTATCTCTATCTATCAATCTACCTACCTACCTACCTATCTCTATCTATCTATCTACCTACCCACCTATCTGTATTTATCTATCTACCTACAATCTGTATCTATCTACCTACCTACCTACATATCTCTATCTATCTATCTACCTACCTACCTATCTCTATCTATCTATGTACCTACCTACCTATCTCTATCTATCAATCTACCTACCTACCTATCTGTATCTATCTACCTACCTACCTATCTCTATCTATCAATCTACCTACCTACCTATATCTATCTATCTACCTACCTACCTACCTATCTCTATCTATCAATCTACCTACCTACCTATCTCTATCTATCTATCTACCTACCTACCTATCTGTATCTATCTATCTACCTACCTACCTATCTCTATCTATCTACCTACCTACCTACCTATCTCTATCTATCAATCTACCTACCTACCTATCTCTATCTATCTATCTATCTATCTACCTACCTACCTATCTCTATCTATCTATCTATCTATCTACCTACGTACCTATCTCTATCTATCTATCTACCTACCTACCTATCTGTATCTATCAATCTACCTACCTACCTATCTCTATCTATCTATCTACCTACCCACCTATCTGTATTTATCTACCTTCCTACCTATCTCTATCTATCTATCTACCTACCTACCTATCTCTATCTATCTATGTACCTACCTACCTATCTCTATCTATCAATCTACCTACCTACCTATCTGTATCTATCTATCTACCTACCCACCTATCTGTATTTATCTACCTACCTACCTATCTCTATCTATCTATGTACCTACCTACCTATCTCTATCTATCAATCTACCTACCTACCTATCTGTATCTATCTATCTACCTACCTACCTATCTCTATCTATCAATCTACCTACCTACCTATCTGTATCTATCTATCTACCTACCCACCTATCTGTATTTATCTACCTACCTACCTATCTCTATCTATCTATCTACCTACCTACCTCTCTATCTATCTATGTACCTACCTACCTATCTCTATCTATCAATCTACCTACCTACCTATCTGTATCTATCAATCTACCTACCTATCTCTATCTATCTACCTACCTACCTACCTACCTATCTCTATCTATCTATCTATCTACCTACCTACATATCTGTATCTATATATCTACCTACCTACCTATCTGTATCTATCTATCTACCTACCTACCTATCTGTATCTATATATCTACCTACCTACCTATCTCTATCTATCAATCTACCTACCTACCTCTCTATCTATCTATGTACCTACCTACCTATCTCTATCTATCAATCTACCTACCTACCTATCTGTATCTATCAATCTACCTACCTATCTCTATCTATCTACCTACCTACCTATCTCTATCTATCTACCTACCTACCTACCTATCTCTATCTATCAATCTACATACCTACCGATCTGTATCTATCTATCTACCTACCTACCTATCTGTATCTATCTACCTACCTACCTACCTATCTCTATCTATCTATCTACCTACCTACCTATCTCTATCTATCAATCTACCTACCTACCTATCTGTATCTATCAATCTACCTACCTACCTATCTCTATCTATCTATCTACCTACCTACCTATCTCTCTCTATCAATCTACCTACCTACCTACCTATCTCTATCTATCTATCTACCTACCCACCTATCTGTATTTATCTATCTACCTACAATCTGTATCTATCTACCTACCTACCTACATATCTCTATCTATCTATCTACCTACCTACCTATCTCTATCTATCTATGTACCTACCTACCTATCTCTATCTATCAATCTACCTACCTACCTATCTGTATCTATCTATCTACCTACCTACCTATCTCTATCTATCAATCTACCTACCTACCTATCTCTATCTATCTACCTACCTACCTACCTATCTCTATCTATCAATCTACCTACCTACCTATCTCTATCTATCTATCTACCTACCTACCTATCTGTATCTATCTATCTACCTACCTACCTATCTCTATCTATCTACCTACCTACCTACCTATCTCTATCTATCAATCTACCTACCTACCTATCTCTATCTATCTATCTATCTATCTATCTATCTACCTACCTACCTATCTCTATCTATCTATCTATCTATCTACCTACCTACCTATCTCTATCTATCTATCTACCTACCTACCTATCTGTATCTATCAATCTACCTACCTACCTATCTCTATCTATCTATCTACCTACCCACCTATCTGTATTTATCTACCTTCCTACCTATCTCTATCTATCTATCTACCTACCTACCTATCTCTATCTATCTATGTACCTACCTACCTATCTCTATCTATCAATCTACCTACCTACCTATCTGTATCTATCTATCTACCTACCTACCTATCTCTATCTATCAATCTACCTACCTACCTATCTGTATCTATCTATCTACCTACCCACCTATCTGTATTTATCTACCTACCTACCTATCTCTATCTATCTATCTATCTACCTACCTACCTCTCTATCTATCTATGTACCTACCTACCTATCTCTATCTATCAATCTACCTACCTACCTATCTGTATCTATCAATCTACCTACCTATCTCTATCTATCTACCTACCTACCTACCTACCTACCTATCTCTATCTATCTATCTACCTACCTACCTATCTCTATCTATCAATCTACCTACCTACCTATCTGTATCTATCAATCTACCTACCTACCTATCTCTATCTATCTATCTACCTACCTACCTATCTCTATCTATCAATCTACCTACCTACCTATCTGTATCTATCAATCTACCTACCTATCTCTATCTATCTACCTACCTACCTACCTACCTATCTCTATCTATCTATCTACCTACCTACATATCTGTATCTATATATCTACCTACCTACCTATCTGTATCTATCTATCTACCTACCTACCTATCTGTATCTATATATCTACCTACCTACCTATCTCTATCTATCAATCTACCTACCTACCTATCTGTATCTATCTATCTACCTACCCACCTATCTGTATTTATCTACCTTCCTACCTATCTCTATCTATCTATCTACCTACCTACCTATCTCTATCTATCTATGTACCTACCTACCTATCTCTATCTATCAATCTACCTACCTACCTATCTGTATCTATCTATCTACCTACCTACCTATCTCTATCTATCAATCTACCTACCTACCTATCTGTATCTATCTATCTACCTACCCACCTATCTGTATTTATCTACCTACCTACCTATCTCTATCTATCTATCTACCTACCTACCTCTCTATCTATCTATGTACCTACCTACCTATCTCTATCTATCAATCTACCTACCTACCTATCTGTATCTATCAATCTACCTACCTATCTCTATCTATCTATCTACCTACCTACCTACCTATCTCTATCTATCTATCTACCTACCTACATATCTGTATCTATATATCTACCTACCTACCTATCTGTATCTATCTATCTACCTACCTACCTATCTGTATCTATCTATCTACCTACCTACCTATCTCTATCTATCAATCTACCTACCTACCTATCTGTATCTATCTATCTACCTACCTACCTATCTGTATCTATCTATCTACCTACCTACCTATCTCTATCTATCTATCTACCTACCTACCTATCTCTATCTATCTATGTACCTACCTACCTATCTCTATCTATCAATCTACCTACCTACCTATCTCTATCTATCTATCTACCTACCTACCTATCTCTATCTATCAATCTACCTACCTACCTATCTGTATCTATCAATCTACCTACCTATCTCTATCTATCTACCTACCTACCTACCTACCTATCTCTATCTATGTATCTACCTACCTACATATCTGTATCTATATATCTACCTACCTACCTATCTGTATCTATCTATCTACCTACCTACCTATCTGTATCTATATATCTACCTACCTACCTATCTCTATCTATCAATCTACCTACCTACCTATCTGTATCTATCTATCTACCTACCCACCTATCTGTATTTATCTACCTACCTACCTATCTCTATCTATCTATGTACCTACCTACCTATCTCTATCTATCAATCTACCTACCTACCTATCTGTATCTATCTATCTACCTACCTACCTATCTCTATCTATCAATCTACCTACCTACCTATCTGTATCTATCTATCTACCTACCCACCTATCTGTATTTATCTACCTACCTACCTATCTCTATCTATCTATCTACCTACCTACCTCTCTATCTATCTATGTACCTACCTACCTATCTCTATCTATCAATCTACCTACCTACCTATCTGTATCTATCAATCTACCTACCTATCTCTATCTATCTACCTACCTACCTACCTACCTATCTCTATCTATCTATCTACCTACCTACATATCTGTATCTATATATCTACCTACCTACCTATCTGTATCTATCTATCTACCTACCTACCTATCTGTATCTATATATCTACCTACCTACCTATCTCTATCTATCAATCTACCTACCTACCTCTCTATCTATCTATGTACCTACCTACCTATCTCTATCTATCAATCTACCTACCTACCTATCTGTATCTATCAATCTACCTACCTATCTCTATCTATCTACGTACCTACCTATCTCTATCTATCTACCTACCTACCTACCTATCTCTATCTATCAATCTACATACCTACCGATCTGTATCTATCTATCTACCTACCCACCTATCTGTATTTATCTACCTACCTACCTATCTCTATCTATCTATGTACCTACCTACCTATCTCTATCTATCAATCTACCTACCTACCTATCTCTATCTATCTATCTACCTACCTACCTATCTCTATCTATCAATCTACCTACCTACCTACCTATCTCTATCTATCTATCTACCTACCCACCTATCTGTATTTATCTATCTACCTACAATCTGTATCTATCTACCTACCTACCTACATATCTCTATCTATCTATCTACCTACCTACCTATCTCTATCTATCTATGTACCTACCTACCTATCTCTATCTATCAATCTACCTACCTACCTATCTGTATCTATCTACCTACCTACCTATCTCTATCTATCAATCTACCTACCTACCTATCTCTATCTATCTATCTACCTACCTACCTATCTGTATCTATCTATCTACCTACCTACCTATCTCTATCTATCTACCTACCTACCTACCTATCTCTATCTATCAATCTACCTACCTACCTATCTCTATCTATCTATCTATCTATCTACCTACCTACCTATCTCTATCTATCTATCTATCTATCTACCTACGTACCTATCTCTATCTATCTATCTACCTACCTACCTATCTGTATCTATCAATCTACCTACCTACCTATCTCTATCTATCTATCTACCTACCCACCTATCTGTATTTATCTACCTTCCTACCTATCTCTATCTATCTATCTACCTACCTACCTATCTCTATCTATCTATGTACCTACCTACCTATCTCTATCTATCAATCTACCTACCTACCTATCTGTATCTATCTATCTACCTACCCACCTATCTGTATTTATCTACCTACCTACCTATCTCTATCTATCTATGTACCTACCTACCTATCTCTATCTATCAATCTACCTACCTACCTATCTGTATCTATCTATCTACCTACCTACCTATCTCTATCTATCAATCTACCTACCTACCTATCTGTATCTATCTATCTACCTACCCACCTATCTGTATTTATCTACCTACCTACCTATCTCTATCTATCTATCTACCTACCTACCTCTCTATCTATCTATGTACCTACCTACCTATCTCTATCTATCAATCTACCTACCTACCTATCTGTATCTATCAATCTACCTACCTATCTCTATCTATCTACCTACCTACCTACCTACCTATCTCTATCTATCTATCTATCTACCTACCTACATATCTGTATCTATATATCTACCTACCTACCTATCTGTATCTATCTATCTACCTACCTACCTATCTGTATCTATATATCTACCTACCTACCTATCTCTATCTATCAATCTACCTACCTACCTCTCTATCTATCTATGTACCTACCTACCTATCTCTATCTATCAATCTACCTACCTACCTATCTGTATCTATCAATCTACCTACCTATCTCTATCTATCTACCTACCTACCTATCTCTATCTATCTACCTACCTACCTACCTATCTCTATCTATCAATCTACATACCTACCGATCTGTATCTATCTATCTACCTACCTACCTATCTGTATCTATCTACCTACCTACCTACCTATCTCTATCTATCTATCTACCTACCTACCTATCTCTATCTATCAATCTACCTACCTACCTATCTGTATCTATCAATCTACCTACCTACCTATCTCTATCTATCTATCTACCTACCTACCTATCTCTCTCTATCAATCTACCTACCTACCTACCTATCTCTATCTATCTATCTACCTACCCACCTATCTGTATTTATCTATCTACCTACAATCTGTATCTATCTACCTACCTACCTACATATCTCTATCTATCTATCTACCTACCTACCTATCTCTATCTATCTATGTACCTACCTACCTATCTCTATCTATCAATCTACCTACCTACCTATCTGTATCTATCTATCTACCTACCTACCTATCTCTATCTATCAATCTACCTACCTACCTATCTCTATCTATCTACCTACCTACCTACCTATCTCTATCTATCAATCTACCTACCTACCTATCTCTATCTATCTATCTACCTACCTACCTATCTGTATCTATCTATCTACCTACCTACCTATCTCTATCTATCTACCTACCTACCTACCTATCTCTATCTATCAATCTACCTACCTACCTATCTCTATCTATCTATGTATCTATCTATCTATCTACCTACCTACCTATCTCTATCTATCTATCTATCTATCTACCTACCTACCTATCTCTATCTATCTATCTACCTACCTACCTATCTGTATCTATCAATCTACCTACCTACCTATCTCTATCTATCTATCTACCTACCCACCTATCTGTATTTATCTACCTTCCTACCTATCTCTATCTATCTATCTACCTACCTACCTATCTCTATCTATCTATGTACCTACCTACCTATCTCTATCTATCAATCTACCTACCTACCTATCTGTATCTATCTATCTACCTACCTACCTATCTCTATCTATCAATCTACCTACCTACCTATCTGTATCTATCTATCTACCTACCCACCTATCTGTATTTATCTACCTACCTACCTATCTCTATCTATCTATCTATCTACCTACCTACCTCTCTATCTATCTATGTACCTACCTACCTATCTCTATCTATCAATCTACCTACCTACCTATCTGTATCTATCAATCTACCTACCTATCTCTATCTATCTACCTACCTACCTACCTACCTACCTACCTATCTCTATCTATCTATCTACCTACCTACCTATCTCTATCTATCAATCTACCTACCTACCTATCTGTATCTATCAATCTACCTACCTACCTATCTCTATCTATCTATCTACCTACCTACCTATCTCTATCTATCAATCTACCTACCTACCTATCTGTATCTATCAATCTACCTACCTATCTCTATCTATCTACCTACCTACCTACCTACCTATCTCTATCTATCTATCTACCTACCTACATATCTGTATCTATATATCTACCTACCTACCTATCTGTATCTATCTATCTACCTACCTACCTATCTGTATCTATATATCTACCTACCTACCTATCTCTATCTATCAATCTACCTACCTACCTATCTGTATCTATCTATCTACCTACCCACCTATCTGTATTTATCTACCTTCCTACCTATCTCTATCTATCTACCTACCTACCTATCTCTATCTATCTATGTACCTACCTACCTATCTCTATCTATCAATCTACCTACCTACCTATCTGTATCTATCTATCTACCTACCTACCTATCTCTATCTATCAATCTACCTACCTACCTATCTGTATCTATCTATCTACCTACCCACCTATCTGTATTTATCTACCTACCTACCTATCTCTATCTATCTATCTACCTACCTACCTCTCTATCTATCTATGTACCTACCTACCTATCTCTATCTATCAATCTACCTACCTACCTATCTGTATCTATCAATCTACCTACCTATCTCTATCTATCTATCTACCTACCTACCTACCTATCTCTATCTATCTATCTACCTACCTACATATCTGTATCTATATATCTACCTACCTACCTATCTGTATCTATCTATCTACCTACCTACCTATCTGTATCTATCTATCTACCTACCTACCTATCTCTATCTATCAATCTACCTACCTACCTATCTGTATCTATCTATCTACCTACCCACCTATCTGTATTTATCTACCTACCTACCTATCTCTATCTATCTATCTACCTACCTACCTATCTCTATCTATCTATGTACCTACCTACCTATCTCTATCTATCAATCTACCTACCTACCTATCTGTATCTATCTATCTACCTACCTACCTATCTCTATCTATCAATCTACCTACCTACCTATCTGTATCTATCAATCTACCTACCTATCTCTATCTATCTACCTACCTACCTACCTACCTATCTCTATCTATCTATCTACCTACCTACATATCTGTATCTATATATCTACCTACCTACCTATCTGTATCTATCTATCTACCTACCTACCTATCTGTATCTATATATCTACCTACCTACCTATCTCTATCTATCAATCTACCTACCTACCTATCTGTATCTATCTATCTACCTACCCACCTATCTGTATTTATCTACCTACCTACCTATCTCTATCTATCTATGTACCTACCTACCTATCTCTATCTATCAATCTACCTACCTACCTATCTGTATCTATCTATCTACCTACCTACCTATCTCTATCTATCAATCTACCTACCTACCTATCTGTATCTATCTATCTACCTACCCACCTATCTGTATTTATCTACCTACCTACCTATCTCTATCTATCTATCTACCTACCTACCTCTCTATCTATCTATGTACCTACCTACCTATCTCTATCTATCAATCTACCTACCTACCTATCTGTATCTATCAATCTACCTACCTATCTCTATCTATCTACCTACCTACCTACCTACCTATCTCTATCTATCTATCTACCTACCTACATATCTGTATCTATATATCTACCTACCTACCTATCTGTATCTATCTATCTACCTACCTACCTATCTGTATCTATATATCTACCTACCTACCTATCTCTATCTATCAATCTACCTACCTACCTCTCTATCTATCTATGTACCTACCTACCTATCTCTATCTATCAATCTACCTACCTACCTATCTGTATCTATCAATCTACCTACCTATCTCTATCTATCTACGTACCTACCTATCTCTATCTATCTACCTACCTACCTACCTATCTCTATCTATCAATCTACATACCTACCGATCTGTATCTATCTATCTACCTACCTACCTATCTGTATCTATCTACCTACCTACCTACCTATCTCTATCTATCTATCTACCTACCTACCTATCTCTATCTATCAATCTACCTACCTACCTATCTGTATCTATCAATCTACCTACCTACCTATCTCTATCTATCTATCTACCTACCTACCTATCTCTATCTATCAATCTACCTACCTACCTACCTATCTCTATCTATCTATCTACCTACCCACCTATCTGTATTTATCTATCTACCTACAATCTGTATCTATCTACCTACCTACCTACATATCTCTATCTATCTATCTACCTACCTACCTATCTCTATCTATCTATGTACCTACCTACCTATCTCTATCTATCAATCTACCTACCTACCTATCTGTATCTATCTACCTACCTACCTATCTCTATCTATCAATCTACCTACCTACCTATATCTATCTATCTACCTACCTACCTACCTATCTCTATCTATCAATCTACCTACCTACCTATCTCTATCTATCTATCTACCTACCTACCTATCTGTATCTATCTATCTACCTACCTACCTATCTCTATCTATCTACCTACCTACCTACCTATCTCTATCTATCAATCTACCTACCTACCTATCTCTATCTATCTATCTATCTATCTACCTACCTACCTATCTCTATCTATCTATCTATCTATCTACCTACGTACCTATCTCTATCTATCTATCTACCTACCTACCTATCTGTATCTATCAATCTACCTACCTACCTATCTCTATCTATCTATCTACCTACCCACCTATCTGTATTTATCTACCTTCCTACCTATCTCTATCTATCTATCTACCTACCTACCTATCTCTATCTATCTATGTACCTACCTACCTATCTCTATCTATCAATCTACCTACCTACCTATCTGTATCTATCTATCTACCTACCTACCTATCTCTATCTATCAATCTACCTACCTACCTATCTGTATCTATCTATCTACCTACCCACCTATCTGTATTTATCTACCTACCTACCTATCTCTATCTATCTATCTACCTACCTACCTCTCTATCTATCTATGTACCTACCTACCTATCTCTATCTATCAATCTACCTACCTACCTATCTGTATCTATCAATCTACCTACCTATCTCTATCTATCTACCTACCTACCTACCTACCTACCTATCTCTATCTATCTATCTACCTTCCTACATATCTGTATCTATATATCTACCTACCTACCTATCTGTATCTATCTATCTACCTACCTACCTATCTGTATCTATCTATCTACCTACCTACCTATCTCTATCTATCAATCTACCTACCTACCTATCTGTATCTATCTATCTACCTACCCACCTATCTGTATTTATCTACCTACCTACCTATCTCTATCTATCTATCTACCTACCTACCTATCTCTATCTATCTATGTACCTACCTACCTATCTCTATCTATCAATCTACCTACCTACCTATCTGTATCTATCTATCTACCTACCTACCTATCTCTATCTATCAATCTACCTACCTACCTATCTGTATCTATCTATCTACCTACCCACCTATCTGTATTTATCTACCTACCTACCTATCTCTATCTATCTATCTACCTACCTACCTCTCTATCTATCTATGTACCTACCTACCTATCTCTATCTATCAATCTACCTACCTACCTATCTGTATCTATCAATCTACCTACCTATCTCTATCTATCTACCTACCTACCTATCTCTATCTATCTACCTACCTACCTACCTATCTCTATCTATCTATCTACCTACCCACCTATCTGTATTTATCTATCTACCTACCTATCTGTATCTATCTACCTACCTACCTACCTACCTATCTCTATCTATCTATCTACCTACCTACCTATCTCTATCTATCAATCTACCTACCTACCTATCTGTATCTATCAATCTACCTACCTATCTCTATCTATCTACCTACCTACCTACCTACCTATCTCTATCAATCTACCTACCTACCTATCTGTATCTATCTATCTACCTACCTACATATCTGTATCTATCTCTATCTACCTACCTACCTATCTATCTCTATCTATCTATCTACCTACCTACCTATCTCTATCTATCTACCTACCTACCTATCTCTATCTATCTATCTACCTACCTACCTATCTGTATCTATCAATCTACCTACCTACCTATCTCTATCTATCTACCTACCTACCCACCTGTATCTATCTATCTACCTACCTACCTATCTGTATCTATATATCTACCTACCTACCTATCTCTATCTATCAATCTACCTACCTACCTATCTGTATCTATCTATCTACCTACCTACATATCTGTATCTATATATCTACCTACCTACCTATCTGTATCTATCTATCTACCTACCTACCTATCTGTATCTATCAATCTACCTACCTACCTATCTGTATCTATCTATCTACCTACCTACCTATCTGTATCTATATATCTACCTACCTACCTATCTCTATCTATCAATCTACCTACCTACCTATCTGTATCTATCTATCTACCTACCCACCTATCTGTATTTATCTATCTACCTACAATCTGTATCTATCTACCTACCTACCTACATATCTCTATCTATCTATCTACCTACCTACCTATCTCTATCTATCTATGTACCTACCTACCTATCTCTATCTACCAATCTAACTACCTACCTATCTGTAATCTATCAACCTACCTACCTACCTATCTCTATCTATCAATCTACCTACCTACCTATCTCTATCTATCTACCTACCTACCTATCTCTATCTATCTACCTACCTACCTATCTCTATCTATCAATCTACCTACCTACCTATCTCTATCTATCTACCTACCTACCTACCTATCTCTATCAATCTACCTACCTACCTATCTCTATCTATCTACCTACCTACCTACCTACCTATCTCTATCTATCAATCTACATACCTACCGATCTGTATCTATCTATCTACCTACCTACCTATCTCTATCAATCAATCTACCTACCTACCTATCTCTATCTATCTACCTACCTACCTACCTATCTCTATCAATCTACCTACCTACCTATCTCTATCTATCTATCTACCTACCTACCCACCTGTATCTATCAATCTACCTACCTACTTATCTCTATCTATCTACCTACCTACCTACCTATCTGTATCTATATATCTACCTACCTACCTATCTCTATCTATCAATCTACCTACCTACCTATCTGTATCTATCTATCTACCTACCTACATATCTGTATCTATATATCTACCTACCTACCTATCTGTATCTATCTATCTACCTACCTACCTATCTGTATCTATCAATCTACCTACCTACCTATCTGTATCTATCTATCTACCTACCTACCTATCTGTATCTATATATCTACCTACCTACCTATCTCTATCTATCAATCTACCTACCTACCTATCTGTATCTATCTATCTACCTACCCACCTATCTGTATTTATCTATCTACCTACAATCTGTATCTATCTACCTACCTACCTACATATCTCTATCTATCTATCTACCTACCTACCTATCTCTATCTATCTATGTACCTACCTACCTATCTCTATCTACCAATCTAACTACCTACCTATCTGTAATCTATCAACCTACCTACCTACCTATCTCTATCTATCAATCTACCTACCTACCTATCTCTATCTATCTACCTACCTACCTATCTCTATCTATCTACCTACCTACCTATCTCTATCTATCAATCTACCTACCTACCTATCTCTATCTATCTACCTACCTACCTACCTATCTCTATCAATCTACCTACCTACCTATCTCTATCTATCTACCTACCTACCTACCTACCTATCTCTATCTATCAATCTACATACCTACCGATCTGTATCTATCTATCTACCTACCTACCTATCTCTATCAATCAATCTACCTACCTACCTATCTCTATCTATCTACCTACCTACCTACCTATCTCTATCAATCTACCTACCTACCTATCTCTATCTATCTATCTACCTACCTACCCACCTGTATCTATCAATCTACCTACCTACTTATCTCTATCTATCTACCTACCTACCTACCTATCTCTATCAATCAATCTACCTACCTACCTATCTCTATCTATCTACCTACCTACCTACCTATCTCTATCAATCTACCTACCTACCTACATATCTGTATCTATATATCTACCTACCTACCTATCTGTATCTATCTATCTACCTACCTACCTATCTGTATCTATATATCTACCTACCTACCTATCTCTATCTATCAATCTACCTACCTACCTATCTGTATCTATCTATCTACCTACCCACCTATCTGTATTTATCTATCTACCTACAATCTGTATCTATCTACCTACCTACCTACCTACCTATCTCTATCTATCTATGTACCTACCTACCTATCTCTATCTATCTATGTACCTACCTACCTATCTCTATCTATCAATCTACCTACCTACCTATCTGTATCTATCTATCTACCTATCTACCTATCTCTATCTATCAATCTACCTACCTACCTATCTCTATCTATCTATCTACCTACCCACCTATCTGTATTTATCTATCTACCTACCTATCTGTATCTATCTACCTACCTACCTACCTACCTATCTCTATCTATCTATCTACCTACCTACCTATCTCTATCTATCAATCTACCTACCTACCTATCTCTATCCATCTATCTACCTACCCACCTATCTGTATTTATCTATCTACCTACCTATCTGTATCTATCTATCTACCTACCTACCTACCTACCTATCTCTATCTATCTATCTACCTACCTACCTATCTCTATCTATCAATCTACCTACCTACCTATCTGTATCTATCAATCTACCTACCTACCTATCTCTATCTATCTATCTACCTACCTACCTATCTCTATCTATCAATCTACCTACCTACCTATCTGTATCTATCAATCTACCTACCTATCTCTATCTATCTACCTACCTACCTACCTACCTATCTCTATCTATCTATCTACCTACCTACATATCTGTATCTATATATCTACCTACCTACCTATCTGTATCTATCTATCTACCTACCTACCTATCTGTATCTATATATCAACCTACCTACCTATCTCTATCTATCAATCTACCTACCTACCTATCTGTATCTATCTATCTACCTACCCACCTATCTGTATTTATCTACCTACCTACCTATCTCTATCTATCTATCTACCTACCTACCTATCTCTATCTATCTATGTACCTACCTACCTATCTCTATCTATCAATCTACCTACCTACCTATCTGTATCTATCTATCTACCTACCTACCTATCTCTATCTATCAATCTACCTACCTACCTATCTGTATCTATCTATCTACCTACCCACCTATCTGTATTTATCTACCTACCTACCTATCTCTATCTATCTATCTACCTACCTACCTCTCTATCTATCTATCTACCTACCTACCTATCTCTATCTATCAATCTACCTACCTACCTATCTGTATCTATCAATCTACCTACCTATCTCTATCTATCTACCTACCTACCTATCTCTATCTATCTACCTACCTACCTACCTATCTCTATCTATCAATCTACATACCTACCGATCTGTATCTATCTATCTACCTACCTACCTATCTGTATCTATCTACCTACCTACCTACCTATCTCTATCTATCTATCTACCTACCTACCTATCTCTATCTATCAATCTACCTACCTACCTATCTGTATCTATCAATCTACCTACCTACCTATCTCTATCTATCTATCTACCTACCTACCTATCTCTATCTATCAATCTACCTACCTACCTATCTGTATCTATCAATCTACCTACCTATCTCTATCTATCTACCTACCTACCTACCTACCTATCTCTATCTATCTATCTACCTACCTACATATCTGTATCTATCTATCTACCTACCTACCTATCTGTATCTATCTACCTACCTACCTACCTATCTCTATCTATCTATCTACCTACCTACCTATCTCTATCTATCAATCTACCTACCTACCTATCTGTATCTATCAATCTACCTACCTACCTATCTCTATCTATCTATCTACCTACCTACCTATCTCTATCTATCAATCTACCTACCTACCTATCTGTATCTATCAATCTACCTACCTATCTCTATCTATCTACCTACCTACCTACCTATCTCTATCTATCTATCTACCTACCTACATATCTGTATCTATATATCTACCTACCTACCTATCTGTATCTATGTATCTACCTACCTACCTATCTGTATCTATATATCTACCTACCTACCTATCTCTATCTATCAATCTACCTACCTATCTGTATCTATCTATCTACCTACCCACCTATCTGTATTTATCTACCTACCTACCTATCTCTATCTATCTATCTACCTACCTACCTATCTCTATCTATCTATGTACCTACCTACCTATCTCTATCTATCAATCTACCTACCTACCTATCTGTATCTATCTATCTACCTACCTACCTATCTCTATCTATCAATCTACCTACCTACCTATCTGTATCTATCTATCTACCTACCCACCTATCTGTATTTATCTACCTACCTACCTATCTCTATCTATCTATCTACCTACCTACCTCTCTATCTATCTATCTACCTACCTACCTATCTCTATCTATCAATCTACCTACCTACCTATCTGTATCTATCAATCTACCTACCTATCTCTATCTATCTACCTACCTACCTATCTCTATCTATCTACCTACCTACCTACCTATCTCTATCTATCAATCTACATACCTACCGATCTGTATCTATCTATCTACCTACCTACCTATCTGTATCTATCTACCTACCTACCTACCTACCTATCTCTATCTATCTATCTACCTACCTACCTATCTCTATCTATCAATCTACCTACCTACCTATCTGTATCTATCAATCTACCTACCTACCTATCTCTATCTATCTATCTACCTACCTACCTATCTCTATCTATCAATCTACCTACCTACCTATCTGTATCTATCAATCTACCTACCTATCTCTATCTATCTACCTACCTACCTACCTACCTATCTCTATCTATCTATCTACCTACCTACATATCTGTATCTATATATCTACCTACCTACCTATCTGTATCTATCTATCTACCTACCTACCTATCTGTATCTATATATCTACCTACCTACCTATCTCTATCTATCAATCTACCTACCTACCTATCTGTATCTATCTATCTACCTACCCACCTATCTGTATTTATCTACCTACCTACCTATCTCTATCTATCTATCTACCTACCTACCTATCTCTATCTATCTATGTACCTACCTACCTATCTCTATCTATCAATCTACCTACCTACCTATCTGTATCTATCTATCTACCTACCTACCTATCTCTATCTATCAATCTACCTACCTACCTATCTGTATCTATCTATCTACCTACCCACCTATCTGTATTTATCTACCTACCTACCTATCTCTATCTATCTATCTACCTACCTACCTCTCTATCTATCTATGTACCTACCTACCTATCTCTATCTATCAATCTACCTACCTACCTATCTGTATCTATCAATCTACCTACCTATCTCTATCTATCTACCTACCTACCTATCTCTATCTATCTACCTACCTACCTACCTATCTCTATCTATCAATCTACATACCTACCGATCTGTATCTATCTATCTACCTACCTACCTATCTGTATCTATCTATCTAACTACCTACCTATCTGTATCTATGAATCTACCTACCTACCTATCTCTATCTATCTATCTACCTACCTACCTATCTCTATCTATCTATCTATCTACCTACCTACCTATCTGTATCTATCTATCTACCTATCTACCTATCTCTATCTATCAATCTACATACCTACCGATCTGTATCTATCTATCTACCTACCTACCTATCTCTATCAATCAATCTACCTACCTACCTATCTCTATCTATCTACCTACCTACCTACCTATCTCTATCAATCTACCTACCTACCTATCTCTATCTATCTATCTACCTACCTACCCACCTGTATCTATCAATCTACCTACCTACTTATCTCTATCTATCTACCTACCTACCTACCTATCTCTATCAATCAATCTACCTACCTACCTATCTCTATCTATCTACCTACCTACCTACCTATCTCTATCAATCTACCTACCTACCTACATATCTGTATCTATATATCTACCTACCTACCTATCTGTATCTATCTATCTACCTACCTACCTATCTGTATCTATATATCTACCTACCTACCTATCTCTATCTATCAATCTACCTACCTACCTATCTGTATCTATCTATCTACCTACCCACCTATCTGTATTTATCTATCTACCTACAATCTGTATCTATCTACCTACCTACCTACCTATCTCTATCTATCTATGTACCTACCTACCTATCTCTATCTATCTATGTACCTACCTACCTATCTCTATCTATCAATCTACCTACCTACCTATCTGTATCTATCTATCTACCTATCTACCTATCTCTATCTATCAATCTACCTACCTACCTATCTCTATCTATCTATCTACCTACCCACCTATCTGTATTTATCTATCTACCTACCTATCTGTATCTATCTACCTACCTACCTACCTACCTATCTCTATCTATCTATCTACCTACCTACCTATCTCTATCTATCAATCTACCTACCTACCTATCTCTATCCATCTATCTACCTACCCACCTATCTGTATTTATCTATCTACCTACCTATCTGTATCTATCTATCTACCTACCTACCTACCTACCTATCTCTATCTATCTATCTACCTACCTACCTATCTCTATCTATCAATCTACCTACCTACCTATCTGTATCTATCAATCTACCTACCTACCTATCTCTATCTATCTATCTACCTACCTACCTATCTCTATCTATCAATCTACCTACCTACCTATCTGTATCTATCAATCTACCTACCTATCTCTATCTATCTACCTACCTACCTACCTACCTATCTCTATCTATCTATCTACCTACCTACATATCTGTATCTATATATCTACCTACCTACCTATCTGTATCTATCTATCTACCTACCTACCTATCTGTATCTATATATCTACCTACCTACCTATCTCTATCTATCAATCTACCTACCTACCTATCTGTATCTATCTATCTACCTACCCACCTATCTGTATTTATCTACCTACCTACCTATCTCTATCTATCTATCTACCTACCTACCTATCTCTATCTATCTATGTACCTACCTACCTATCTCTATCTATCAATCTACCTACCTACCTATCTGTATCTATCTATCTACCTACCTACCTATCTCTATCTATCAATCTACCTACCTACCTATCTGTATCTATCTATCTACCTACCCACCTATCTGTATTTATCTACCTACCTACCTATCTCTATCTATCTATCTACCTACCTACCTCTCTATCTATCTATGTACCTACCTACCTATCTCTATCTATCAATCTACCTACCTACCTATCTGTATCTATCAATCTACCTACCTATCTCTATCTATCTACCTACCTACCTATCTCTATCTATCTACCTACCTACCTACCTATCTCTATCTATCAATCTACATACCTACCGATCTGTATCTATCTATCTACCTACCTACCTATCTGTATCTATCTACCTACCTACCTACCTATCTCTATCTATCTATCTACCTACCTACCTATCTCTATCTATCAATCTACCTACCTACCTATCTGTATCTATCAATCTACCTACCTACCTATCTCTATCTATCTATCTACCTACCTACCTATCTCTATCTATCAATCTACCTACCTACCTATCTGTATCTATCAATCTACCTACCTATCTCTATCTATCTACCTACCTACCTACCTATCTCTATCTATCTATCTACCTACCTACATATCTGTATCTATATATCTACCTACCTACCTATCTGTATCTATCTATCTACCTACCTACCTATCTGTATCTATATATCTACCTACCTACCTATCTCTATCTATCAATCTACCTACCTACCTATCTGTATCTATCTATCTACCTACCCACCTATCTGTATTTATCTACCTACCTACCTATCTCTATCTATCTATCTACCTACCTACCTATCTCTATCTATCTATGTACCTACCTACCTATCTCTATCTATCAATCTACCTACCTACCTATCTGTATCTATCTATCTACCTACCTACCTATCTCTATCTATCAATCTACCTACCTACCTATCTGTATCTATCTATCTACCTACCCACCTATCTGTATTTATCTACCTACCTACCTATCTCTATCTATCTATCTACCTACCTACCTCTCTATCTATCTATCTACCTACCTACCTATCTCTATCTATCAATCTACCTACCTACCTATCTGTATCTATCAATCTACCTACCTATCTCTATCTATCTACCTACCTACCTATCTCTATCTATCTACCTACCTACCTACCTATCTCTATCTATCAATCTACATACCTACCGATCTGTATCTATCTATCTACCTACCTACCTATCTGTATCTATCTACCTACCTACCTACCTATCTCTATCTATCAATCTACCTACCTACCTATCTGTATCTATCAATCTACCTACCTACCTATCTCTATCTATCTATCTACCTACCTACCTATCTCTATCTATCAATCTACCTACCTACCTATCTGTATCTATCAATCTACCTACCTATCTCTATCTATCTACCTACCTACCTACCTACCTATCTCTATCTATCTATCTACCTACCTACATATCTGTATCTCTATATATCTACCTACCTACCTATCTGTATCTATCTATCTACCTACCTACCTATCTGTATCTATATATCTACCTACCTACCTATCTCTATCTATCAATCTACCTACCTACCTATCTGTATCTATCTATCTACCTACCCACCTATCTGTATTTATCTACCTACCTACCTATCTGTATCTATCTATCTACCTACCTACCTATCTCTATCTATCTATGTACCTACCTACCTATCTCTATCTATCAATCTACCTACCTACCTATCTGTATCTATCTATCTACCTACCTACCTATCTCTATCTATCAATCTACCTACCTACCTATCTGTATCTATCTATCTACCTACCCACCTATCTGTATTTATCTACCTACCTACCTATCTCTATCTATCTATCTACCTACCTACCTCTCTATCTATCTATGTACCTACCTACCTATCTCTATCTATCAATCTACCTACCTACCTATCTGTATCTATCAATCTACCTACCTATCTCTATCTATCTACCTACCTACCTACCTACCTATCTCTATCTATCTATCTACCTACCTACATATCTGTATCTATATATCTACCTACCTACCTATCTGTATCTATCTATCTACCTACCTACCTATCTGTATCTATATATCTACCTACCTACCTATCTCTATCTATCAATCTACCTACCTACCTCTCTATCTATCTATGTACCTACCTACCTATCTCTATCTATCAATCTACCTACCTACCTATCTGTATCTATCAATCTACCTACCTATCTCTATCTATCTACCTACCTACCTATCTCTATCTATCTACCTACCTACCTACCTATCTCTATCTATCAATCTACATACCTACCGATCTGTATCTATCTATCTACCTACCTACCTATCTGTATCTATCTACCTACCTACCTACCTATCTCTATCTATCTATCTACCTACCTACCTATCTCTATCTATCAATCTACCTACCTACCTATCTGTATCTATCAATCTACCTACCTACCTATCTCTATCTATCTATCTACCTACCTACCTATCTCTATCTATCAATCTACCTACCTACCTATCTGTATCTATCAATCTACCTACCTATCTCTATCTATCTACCTACCTACCTACCTACCTACCTATCTCTATCTATCTATCTACCTACCTACATATCTGTATCTATATATCTACCTACCTACCTATCTGTATCTATCTATCTACCTACCTACCTATCTGTATCTATATATCTACCTACCTACCTATCTCTATCTATCAATCTACCTACCTACCTATCTGTATCTATCTATCTACCTACCCACCTATCTGTATTTATCTACCTACCTACCTATCTCTATCTATCTATCTACCTACCTACCTATCTCTATCTATCTATGTACCTACCTACCTATCTCTATCTATCAATCTACCTACCTACCTATCTGTATCTATCTATCTACCTACCTACCTATCTCTATCTATCAATCTACCTACCTACCTATCTGTATCTATCTATCTACCTACCCACCTATCTGTATTTATCTACCTACCTACCTATCTCTATCTATCTATCTACCTACCTACCTCTCTATCTATGTACCTACCTACCTATCTCTATCTATCAATCTACCTACCTACCTATCTGTATCTATCAATCTACCTACCTATCTCTATCTATCTACCTACCTACCTACCTACCTATCTCTATCTATCTATCTACCTACCTACATATCTGTATCTATATATCTACCTACCTACCTATCTGTATCTATCTATCTACCTACCTACCTATCTGTATCTATATATCTACCTACCTACCTATCTCTATCTATCAATCTACCTACCTACCTATCTGTATCTATCTATCTACCTACCCACCTATCTGTATTTATCTACCTACCTACCTATCTCTATCTATCTATCTACCTACCTACCTATCTCTATCTATCTATGTACCTACCTACCTATCTCTATCTATCAATCTACCTACCTACCTATCTGTATCTATCTATCTACCTACCTACCTATCTCTATCTATCAATCTACCTACCTACCTATCTGTATCTATCTATCTACCTACCCACCTATCTGTATTTATCTACCTACCTACCTATCTCTATCTATCTATCTACCTACCTACCTCTCTATCTATCTATGTACCTACCTACCTATCTCTATCTATCAATCTACCTACCTACCTATCTGTATCTATCTATCTACCTACCTACCTATCTCTATCTATCAATCTACCTACCTACCTATCTCTATCTATCTACCAACTACCTACCTATCTCTATCTATCAATCTACCTACCTACCTATCTGTATCTATCTATCAACCTACCTACCTATCTGTATCTATCTATCTACCTACCTACCTATCTGTATCTATCTACCTACCTACCTACCTATCTCTATCTATCAATCTACCTACCTACCTATCTGTATCTATCTATCTACCTACCTACCTGCATCTATCTATCTACCTACCTACCTATCTGTATCTATCTATCTACCTACCTACCTATCTGTATCTATCAATCTACTTACCTACCTATCTGTATCTATCAATCTACTTACCTACCTATCTCTATCTATCAATCTACATACCTACCTATCTCTATCTATCAATCTACCTATCCACCTATCTTTATCTATCTATCTACCTACCTACCTATCTGTATCTATCAATCTACCTACCTAACTATCTCTATCTATCTATCTAGCCTACTTACATATCTGTATCTATATATATCTACCTACCTACCTATCTCTATCTATCAATCTACCTACCTACCTATCTCTATCTATCTACCTACCTACCTACCTATCTCTATCTATCTATGTACCTACCTACCTATCTCTATCTATCAATCTACCTACCTACCTATCTGTATCTATCTATCTACCTACCTACCTATCTCTATCTATCAATCTACCTACCTACCTATCTGTATCTATCTATCTACCTACCCACCTATCTGTATTTATCTACCTACCTACCTATCTCTATCTATCTATCTACCTACCTACCTCTCTATCTATCTATCTACCTACCTACCTATCTCTATCTATCAATCTACCTACCTACCTATCTGTATCTATCAATCTACCTACCTATCTCTATCTATCTACCTACCTACCTATCTCTATCTATCTACCTACCTACCTACCTATCTCTATCTATCAATCTACATACCTACCGATCTGTATCTATCTATCTACCTACCTACCTATCTGTATCTATCTACCTACCTACCTACCTATCTCTATCTATCTATCTACCTACCTACCTATCTCTATCTATCAATCTACCTACCTACCTATCTGTATCTATCAATCTACCTACCTACCTATCTCTATCTATCTATCTACCTACCTACCTATCTCTATCTATCAATCTACCTACCTACCTATCTGTATCTATCAATCTACCTACCTATCTCTATCTATCTACCTACCTACCTACCTACCTATCTCTATCTATCTATCTACCTACCTACATATCTGTATCTATATATCTACCTACCTACCTATCTGTATCTATCTATCTACCTACCTACCTATCTGTATCTATATATCTACCTACCTACCTATCTCTATCTATCAATCTACCTACCTACCTATCTGTATCTATCTATCTACCTACCCACCTATCTGTATTTATCTACCTACCTACCTATCTCTATCTATCTATCTACCTACCTACCTATCTCTATCTATCTATGTACCTACCTACCTATCTCTATCTATCAATCTACCTACCTACCTATCTGTATCTATCTATCTACCTACCTACCTATCTCTATCTATCAATCTACCTACCTACCTATCTGTATCTATCTATCTACCTACCCACCTATCTGTATTTATCTACCTACCTACCTATCTCTATCTATCTATCTACCTACCTACCTCTCTATCTATCTATGTACCTACCTACCTATCTCTATCTATCAATCTACCTACCTACCTATCTGTATCTATCAATCTACCTACCTATCTCTATCTATCTACCTACCTACCTACCTACCTATCTCTATCTATCTATCTACCTACCTACATATCTGTATCTATATATCTACCTACCTACCTATCTGTATCTATCTATCTACCTACCTACCTATCTGTATCTATATATCTACCTACCTACCTATCTCTATCTATCAATCTACCTACCTACCTCTCTATCTATCTATGTACCTACCTACCTATCTCTATCTATCAATCTACCTACCTACCTATCTGTATCTATCAATCTACCTACCTATCTCTATCTATCTACCTACCTACCTATCTCTATCTATCTACCTACCTACCTACCTATCTCTATCTATCAATCTACATACCTACCGATCTGTATCTATCTATCTACCTACCTACCTATCTGTATCTATCTACCTACCTACCTACCTATCTCTATCTATCTATCTACCTACCTACCTATCTCTATCTATCAATCTACCTACCTACCTATCTGTATCTATCAATCTACCTACCTACCTATCTCTATCTATCTATCTACCTACCTACCTATCTCTATCTATCAATCTACCTACCTACCTATCTGTATCTATCAATCTACCTACCTATCTCTATCTATCTACCTACCTACCTACCTACCTACCTATCTCTATCTATCTATCTATCTACCTACCTACATATCTGTATCTATATATCTACCTACCTACCTATCTGTATCTATCTATCTACCTACCTACCTATCTGTATCTATATATCTACCTACCTACCTATCTCTATCTATCAATCTACCTACCTACCTATCTGTATCTATCTATCTACCTACCCACCTATCTGTATTTATCTACCTACCTACCTATCTCTATCTATCTATCTACCTACCTACCTATCTCTATCTATCTATGTACCTACCTATCTATCTCTATCTTTCAATCTACCTACCTACCTATCTGTATCTATCTATCTACCTACCTACCTATCTCTATCTATCAATCTACCTACCTACCTATCTGTATCTATCTATCTACCTACCCACCTATCTGTATTTATCTACCTACCTACCTATCTCTATCTATCTATCTACCTACCTACCTCTCTATCTATCTATGTACCTACCTACCTATCTCTATCTATCAATCTACCTACCTACCTATCTGTATCTATCAATCTACCTACCTATCTCTATCTATCTACCTACCTACCTACCTACCTACCTATCTCTATCTATCTATCTACCTACCTACATATCTGTATCTATATATCTACCTACCTACCTATCTGTATCTATCTATCTACCTACCTACCTATCTGTATCTATATATCTACCTACCTACCTATCTCTATCTATCAATCTACCTACCTACCTATCTGTATCTATCTATCTACCTACCCACCTATCTGTATTTATCTACCTACCTACCTATCTCTATCTATCTATCTACCTACCTACCTATCTCTATCTATCTATGTACCTACCTACCTATCTCTATCTATCAATCTACCTACCTACCTATCTGTATCTATCTATCTACCTACCTACCTATCTCTATCTATCAATCTACCTACCTACCTATCTGTATCTATCTATCTACCTACCCACCTATCTGTATTTATCTACCTACCTACCTATCTCTATCTATCTATCTACCTACCTACCTCTCTATCTATCTATGTACCTACCTACCTATCTCTATCTATCAATCTACCTACCTACCTATCTGTATCTATCTATCTACCTACCTACCTATCTCTATCTATCAATCTACCTACCTACCTATCTCTATCTATCTACCAACTACCTACCTATCTCTATCTATCAATCTACCTACCTACCTATCTGTATCTATTTATCAACCTACCTACCTATCTGTATCTATCTATCTACCTACCTACCTATCTGTATCTATCTACCTACCTACCTACCTATCTCTATCTATCAATCTACCTACCTACCTATCTGTATCTATTTATCTACCTACCTACCTATCTGTATCTATCTATCTACCTACCTACCTATCTGTATCTATCTATCTACCTACCTACCTATCTGTATCTATCAATCTACTTACCTACCTATCTGTATCTATCAATCTACTTACCTACCTATCTCTATCTATCAATCTACATACCTACCTATCTCTATCTATCAATCTACCTATCCACCTATCTTTATCTATCTATCTACCTACCTACCTATCTGTATCTATCAATCTACCTACCTAACTATCTCTATCTATCTATCTACCTACTTACATATCTGTATCTATATATATCTACCTACCTACCTATCTCTATCTATCAATCTACCTACCTACCTATCTCTATCTATCTACCTACCTACCTACCTATCTGTATCTATATATCTACCTACCTACCTATCTGTATCTATCAATCTACCTACCTACCTATCTCTATCTATCTACCTACCTACCTACCTATCTCTATCTATCAATCTACTTACCTAGCTATCTCTATCTATCTACCTACCTACCTATCTGTATCTATCTATCTCCCTACCTACCTATCTCTATCTATCTACCTACCTACCTACCTATCTCTATCTATCAATCTACCTACCTACCTATCTCTATCTATCTATCTACCTACCTACCTATCTCTATCTATCTATCTACCTACCTACCTATCTCTATCTATCTATCTACCTACCTACCTATCTGTATCTATCAATATACCTACCTACCTATCTCTATCTATCAATCTACATACGTACCTATCTCTATCTATCAATCTACCTACCCACCTATCTTTATCTATCTATCTACCTACCTACCTACCTATCTGTATCTATCAATCTACCTACCTAACTATCTCTATCTATCTATCTACCTACTTACATATCTGTATCTATATATATCTACCTACCTACCTATCTCTATCTATCAATCTAACTACATACCTATCTCTATCTATCTACCTACCTACCTACCTATCTGTATCTATATATCTACCTACCTACCTATCTGTATCTATCAATCTACCTACCTACCTATCTCTATCTATCAATCTACCTACCTACCTATCTCTATCTATCAATCTACTTACCCACCTATCTGTATCTATCTATCTACCTACCTACCTATCTGTATCTATCAATCTACCTACCTACCTATCTGTATCTATATATCTACTTACCTACCTATCTGTATCTATCTATCTACCTACCTACCTATCTGTATCTATCTACCTACCTACCTACCTACGTATCTCTATCTATCTATCTACTTACCTACCTATCTGTATCTATCTACCTACCTACCTATCTGTATCTATCTATCTACCTACCTACCTATCTCTATCTATCAGTCTACCTACCCACCTATCTGTATCTATCTATCTACCTACCTACCTATCTCTATCTATCAATCTACCTACCTACCTATCTGTATCTATCAATCTACCTACCTATCTCTATCTATCTACCTACCTACCTACCTACCTATCTCTATCTATCTATCTACCTACCTACATATCTGTATCTATATATCTCCCTACCTACCTATCTGTATCTATCTATCTACCTACCTACCTATCTGTATCTATATATCTACCTACCTACCTATCTCTATCTATCAATCTACCTACCTACCTATCTGTATCTATCTATCTACCTACCCACCTATCTGTATTTATCTATCTACCTACAATCTGTATCTATCTACCTACCTACCTACATATCTCTATCTATCTACCTACCTACCTATCTCTATCTATCTATGTACCTACCTACCTTTCTCTATCTATCAATCTACCTACCTACCTATCTGTATCTATCTATCTACCTACCTACCTATCTCTATCTATCAATCTACCTACCTACCTATCTCTATCTATCTACCTACCTACCTACCTATCTCTATCTATCAATCTACCTACCTACCTATCTCTATCTATCTATCTACCTACCTACCTATCTGTATCTATCTATCTACCTACCTACCTATCTCTATCTATCTACCTACCTACCTACCTATCTCTATCTATCAATCTACCTACCTACCTATCTCTATCTATCTATCTATCTACCTACCTACCTATCTCTATCTATCTATCTATCTACCTACCTACCTATCTCTATCTATCTATCTACCTACCTACCTATCTGTATCTATCAATCTACCTACCTACCTATCTCTATCTATCTATCTACCTACCCACCTATCTGTATTTATCTATCTACCTACCTATCTGTATCTATCTACCTACCTACCTACCTATCTCTATCTATCTATCTACCTACCTACCTATCTCTATCTACCAATCTAACTACCTACCTATCTGTAATCTATCAACCTACCTACCTACCTATCTCTATCTATCTATCTACCTACCTACCTATCTCTATCTATCAATCTACCTACCTACCTATCTGTATCTATCAATCTACCTACCTATCTCTATCTATCTACCTACCTACCTATCTCTATCAATCTACCTACCTACCTATCTCTATCTATCAATCTACCTACCTACCTATCTCTATCTATCTACCTACCTACCTACCTATCTCTATCAATCTACCTACCTACCTATCTCTATCTATCTACCTACCTACCTACCTATCTCTATCTATCAATCTACATACCTACCGATCTGTATCTATCTATCTACCTACCTACTTATCTGTATCTATCAATCTACCTATTTACCTATCTCTATCTATCTACCTACCTACCTACCTATCTCTATCTATCAATCTACCTACCTACCTATCTCTATCTATCTACCTACCTACCTACCTATCTCTATCAATCTACCTACCTACCTACATATCTCTATCTATATATCTACCTACCTACCTATCTGTATCTATCTATCTACCTACCTACCTATCTGTATCTATATATCTACCTACCTACCTATCTGTATCTATCAATCTACCTACCTACCTATCTGTATCTATCTATGTACCTACCCACCTATCTGTATTTATCTATCTACCTACAATCTGTATCTATCTACCTACCTACCTACCTATCTCTATCTATCTATGTACCTACCTACCTATCTCTATCTATCTATGTACCTACCTACCTATCTCTATCTATCAATCTACCTACCTACCTATCTGTATCTATCTATCTACCTATCTACCTATCTCTATCTATCAATCTACCTACCTACCTATCTCTATCTATCTATCTACCTACCCACCTATCTGTATTTATCTATCTACCTACCTATCTGTATCTATCTACCTACCTACCTACCTATCTCTATCTATCTATCTACCTACCTACCTATCTCTATCTATCAATCTACCTACCTACCTATCTCTATCCATCTATCTACCTACCCACCTATCTGTATTTATCTATCTACCTACCTATCTGTATCTATCTACCTACCTACCTACCTATCTCTATCTATCTATCTACCTACCTACCTATCTGTATCTATCAATCTACCTACCTACCTATCTGTATCTATCAATCTACCTACCTACCTATCTCTATCTATCTATCTATCTACCTACCTACCTATCTCTATCTATCAATCTACCTACCTACCTATCTGTATCTATCAATCTACCTACCTATCTCTATCTATCTACCTACCTACCTACCTACCTATCTCTATCTATCTATCTACCTACCTACATATCTGTATCTATATATCTACCTACCTACCTATCTGTATCTATCTATCTACCTATCTACCTATCTGTATCTATATATCTACCTACCTACCTATCTCTATCTATCAATCTACCTACCTACCTATCTGTATCTATCTATCTACCTACCCACCTATCTGTATTTATCTACCTACCTACCTATCTCTATCTATCTATCTACCTCCCTACCTATCTCTATCTATCTATGTACCTACCTACCTATCTCTATCTATCAATCTACCTACCTACCTATCTGTATCTATCTATCTACCTACCTACCTATCTCTATCTATCAATCTACCTACCTACCTATCTCTATCTATCTACCTACCTACCTACCTATCTCTATCTATCAATCTACCTACCTACCTATCTGTATCTATCTATCTACCTACCTACCTATCTGTATCTATCTATCTACCTACCTACCTATCTGTATCTATCTACCTACCTACCTACCTATCTCTATCTATCAATCTACCTACCTACCTATCTGTATCTATCTATCTACCTACCTACCTATCTGTATCTATCTATCTACCTACCTACCTATCTGTATCTATCTATCTACCTACCTACCTATCTGTATCTATCAATCTACTTACCTACCTATCTGTATCTATCAATCTACTTACCTACCTATCTCTATCTATCAATCTACATACCTACCTATCTCTATCTATCAATCTACCTATCCACCTATCTTTATCTATCTATCTACCTACCTACCTATCTGTATCTATCAATCTACCTACCTAACTATCTCTATCTATCTATCTACCTACTTACATATCTGTATCTATATATATCTACCTACCTACCTATCTCTATCTATCAATCTACCTACCTACCTATCTGTATCTATCTACCTACCTACCTACCTATCTGTATCTATATATCTACCTACCTACCTATCTGTATCTATCAATCTACCTACCTACCTATCTCTATCTATCTACCTACCTACCTACCTATCTCTATCTATCAATCTACTTACCTAGCTATCTCTATCTATCTACCTACCTACCTATCTGTATCTATCTATCTACCTACCTATCTCTATCTATCTACCTACCTACCTACCTATCTCTATCTATCAATCTACCTACCTACCTATCTCTATCTATCTATCTACCTACCTACCTATCTCTATCTATCTATCTACCTACCTACCTACCTATCTCTATCTATCTATCTACCTACCTACCTATCTCTATCTATCTATCTACCTACCTACCTATCTGTATCTATCAATATACCTACCTACCTATCTCTATCTATCAATCTACATACCTACCTATCTCTATCTATCAATCTATCTACCCACCTATCTTTATCTATCTATCTACCTACCTACCTACCTATCTGTATCTATCAATCTACCTACCTAACTATCTCTATCTATCTATCTACCTACTTACATATCTGTATCTATATATATCTACCTACCTACCTATCTCTATCTATCAATCTAACTACCTACCTATCTCTATCTATCTACCTACCTACCTACCTATCTGTATCTATATATCTACCTACCTACCTATCTGTATCTATCAATCTACCTACCTACCTATCTCTATCTATCAATCTACCTACCTACCTATCTCTATCTATCAATCTACTTACCCACCTATCTGTATCTATCTATCTACCTACCTACCTATCTGTATCTATCAATCTACCTACCTACCTATCTGTATCTATATATCTACTTACCTATCTATCTATCTACCTACCTACCTATCTGTATCTATCTACCTACCTACCTACCTACGTATCTCTATCTATCTATCTACTTACCTACCTATCTGTATCTATCTACCTACCTACCTATCTGTATCTATCTATCTACCTACCTACCTATCTCTATCTATCAGTCTACCTACCCACCTATCTGTATCTATCTATCTACCTACCTACCTATCTGTATCTATCAATCTACGTACCTACCTATCTGTATCTATATATCTACTTACCTACCTATCTGTATCTATCTACCTACCTACCTATCTGTATCTATCTACCTACCTACCTACCTGTCTCTATCTATCTATCTACCTACCTTCATATCTGTATCTATATATCTACCTACCTACCTACCGATCTCTATCTATCAATCTACCTAACTACCTATCTATCTATCTATCTACCTACCTAACTATCTCTATCAATCAGTCTACCTACCCACCTATCTGTATCTATCTATCTACCTACCTACCTATCTGTATCTATCTACCTACCTACCTACCTATCTCTATCTATCTATCTACCTACCTACCTATCTCTATCTATCAATCTACCTACCTACCTATCTGTATCTATCAATCTACCTACCTACCTATCTCTATCTATCTATCTACCTACCTACCTATCTCTATCTATCAATCTACCTACCTACCTATCTGTATCTATCAATCTACCTACCTATCTCTATCTATCTACCTACCTACCTACCTACCTATCTCTATCTATCTATCTACCTACCTACATATCTGTATCTCTATATATCTACCTACCTACCTATCTGTATCTATCTATCTACCTACCTACCTATCTGTATCTATATATCTACCTACCTACCTATCTCTATCTATCAATCTACCTACCTACCTATCTGTATCTATCTATCTACCTACCCACCTATCTGTATTTATCTACCTACCTACCTATCTGTATCTATCTATCTACCTACCTACCTATCTCTATCTATCTATGTACCTACCTACCTATCTCTATCTATCAATCTACCTACCTACCTATCTGTATCTATCTATCTACCTACCTACCTATCTCTATCTATCAATCTACCTACCTACCTATCTGTATCTATCTATCTACCTACCCACCTATCTGTATTTATCTACCTACCTACCTATCTCTATCTATCTATCTACCTACCTACCTCTCTATCTATCTATGTACCTACCTACCTATCTCTATCTATCAATCTACCTACCTACCTATCTGTATCTATCAATCTACCTACCTATCTCTATCTATCTACCTACCTACCTATCTCTATCTATCTATCTACCTACCTACATATCTGTATCTATATATCTACCTACCTACCTATCTGTATCTATCTATCTACCTACCTACCTATCTGTATCTATATATCTACCTACCTACCTATCTCTATCTATCAATCTACCTACCTACCTCTCTATCTATCTATGTACCTACCTACCTATCTCTATCTATCAATCTACCTACCTACCTATCTGTATCTATCAATCTACCTACCTATCTCTATCTATCTACCTACCTACCTATCTCTATCTATCTACCTACCTACCTACCTATCTCTATCTATCAATCTACATACCTACCGATCTGTATCTATCTATCTACCTACCTACCTATCTGTATCTATCTACCTACCTACCTACCTATCTCTATCTATCTATCTACCTACCTACCTATCTCTATCTATCAATCTACCTACCTACCTATCTGTATCTATCAATCTACCTACCTACCTATCTCTATCTATCTATCTACCTACCTACCTATCTCTATCTATCAATCTACCTACCTACCTATCTGTATCTATCAATCTACCTACCTATCTCTATCTATCTACCTACCTACCTACCTACCTACCTATCTCTATCTATCTATCTACCTACCTACATATCTGTATCTATATATCTACCTACCTACCTATCTGTATCTATCTATCTACCTACCTACCTATCTGTATCTATATATCTACCTACCTACCTATCTCTATCTATCAATCTACCTACCTACCTATCTGTATCTATCTATCTACCTACCCACCTATCTGTATTTATCTACCTACCTACCTATCTCTATCTATCTATCTACCTACCTACCTATCTCTATCTATCTATGTACCTACCTACCTATCTCTATCTATCAATCTACCTACCTACCTATCTGTATCTATCTATCTACCTACCTACCTATCTCTATCTATCAATCTACCTACCTACCTATCTGTATCTATCTATCTACCTACCCACCTATCTGTATTTATCTACCTACCTACCTATCTCTATCTATCTATCTACCTACCTACCTCTCTATCTATCTATGTACCTACCTACCTATCTCTATCTATCAATCTACCTACCTACCTATCTGTATCTATCAATCTACCTACCTATCTCTATCTATCTACCTACCTACCTACCTACCTATCTCTATCTATCTATCTACCTACCTACATATCTGTATCTATATATCTACCTACCTACCTATCTGTATCTATCTATCTACCTACCTACCTATCTGTATCTATATATCTACCTACCTACCTATCTCTATCTATCAATCTACCTACCTACCTATCTGTATCTATCTATCTACCTACCCACCTATCTGTATTTATCTACCTACCTACCTATCTCTATCTATCTATCTACCTACCTACCTATCTCTATCTATCTATGTACCTACCTACCTATCTCTATCTATCAATCTACCTACCTACCTATCTGTATCTATCTATCTACCTACCTACCTATCTCTATCTATCAATCTACCTACCTACCTATCTGTATCTATCTATCTACCTACCCACCTATCTGTATTTATCTACCTACCTACCTATCTCTATCTATCTATCTACCTACCTACCTCTCTATCTATCTATGTACCTACCTACCTATCTCTATCTATCAATCTACCTACCTACCTATCTGTATCTATCTATCTACCTACCTACCTATCTCTATCTATCAATCTACCTACCTACCTATCTCTATCTATCTACCAACTACCTACCTATCTCTATCTATCAATCTACCTACCTACCTATCTGTATCTATCTATCAACCTACCTACCTATCTGTATCTATCTATCTACCTACCTACCTATCTGTATCTATCTACCTACCTACCTACCTATCTCTATCTATCAATCTACCTACCTACCTATCTGTATCTATCTATCTACCTACCTACCTATCTGTATCTATCTATCTACCTACCTACCTATCTGTATCTATCTATCTACCTACCTACCTATCTGTATCTATCAATCTACTTACCTACCTATCTGTATCTATCAATCTACTTACCTACCTATCTCTATCTATCAATCTACATACCTACCTATCTCTATCTATCAATCTACCTATCCACCTATCTTTATCTATCTATCTACCTACCTACCTATCTGTATCTATCAATCTACCTACCTAACTATCTCTATCTATCTATCTAGCCTACTTACATATCTGTATCTATATATATCTACCTACCTACCTATCTCTATCTATCAATCTACCTACCTACCTATCTCTATCTATCTACCTACCTACCTACCTATCTCTATCTATCTATGTACCTACCTACCTATCTCTATCTATCAATCTACCTACCTACCTATCTGTATCTATCTATCTACCTACCTACCTATCTCTATCTATCAATCTACCTACCTACCTATCTGTATCTATCTATCTACCTACCCACCTATCTGTATTTATCTACCTACCTACCTATCTCTATCTATCTATCTACCTACCTACCTCTCTATCTATCTATCTACCTACCTACCTATCTCTATCTATCAATCTACCTACCTACCTATCTGTATCTATCAATCTACCTACCTATCTCTATCTATCTACCTACCTACCTATCTCTATCTATCTACCTACCTACCTACCTATCTCTATCTATCAATCTACATACCTACCGATCTGTATCTATCTATCTACCTACCTACCTATCTGTATCTATCTACCTACCTACCTACCTATCTCTATCTATCTATCTACCTACCTACCTATCTCTATCTATCAATCTACCTACCTACCTATCTGTATCTATCAATCTACCTACCTACCTATCTCTATCTATCTATCTACCTACCTACCTATCTCTATCTATCAATCTACCTACCTACCTATCTGTATCTATCAATCTACCTACCTATCTCTATCTATCTACCTACCTACCTACCTACCTATCTCTATCTATCTATCTACCTACCTACATATCTGTATCTATATATCTACCTACCTACCTATCTGTATCTATCTATCTACCTACCTACCTATCTGTATCTATATATCTACCTACCTACCTATCTCTATCTATCAATCTACCTACCTACCTATCTGTATCTATCTATCTACCTACCCACCTATCTGTATTTATCTACCTACCTACCTATCTCTATCTATCTATCTACCTACCTACCTATCTCTATCTATCTATGTACCTACCTACCTATCTCTATCTATCAATCTACCTACCTACCTATCTGTATCTATCTATCTACCTACCTACCTATCTCTATCTATCAATCTACCTACCTACCTATCTGTATCTATCTATCTACCTACCCACCTATCTGTATTTATCTACCTACCTACCTATCTCTATCTATCTATCTACCTACCTACCTCTCTATCTATCTATGTACCTACCTACCTATCTCTATCTATCAATCTACCTACCTACCTATCTGTATCTATCAATCTACCTACCTATCTCTATCTATCTACCTACCTACCTACCTACCTATCTCTATCTATCTATCTACCTACCTACATATCTGTATCTATATATCTACCTACCTACCTATCTGTATCTATCTATCTACCTACCTACCTATCTGTATCTATATATCTACCTACCTACCTATCTCTATCTATCAATCTACCTACCTACCTACCTATCTGTATCTATCTATCTACCTACCTATCTCTATCTATCTACCTACCTACCTACCTATCTCTATCTATCAATCTACCTACCTACCTATCTCTATCTATCTATCTACCTACCTACCTATCTCTATCTATCTATCTACCTACCTACCTACCTATCTCTATCTATCTATCTACCTACCTACCTATCTCTATCTATCTATCTACCTACCTACCTATCTGTATCTATCAATATACCTACCTACCTATCTCTATCTATCAATCTACATACCTACCTATCTCTATCTATCAATCTATCTACCCACCTATCTTTATCTATCTATCTACCTACCTACCTACCTATCTGTATCTATCAATCTACCTACCTAACTATCTCTATCTATCTATCTACCTACTTACATATCTGTATCTATATATATCTACCTACCTACCTATCTCTATCTATCAATCTAACTACCTACCTATCTCTATCTATCTACCTACCTACCTACCTATCTGTATCTATATATCTACCTACCTACCTATCTGTATCTATCAATCTACCTACCTACCTATCTCTATCTATCAATCTACCTACCTACCTATCTCTATCTATCAATCTACTTACCCACCTATCTGTATCTATCTATCTACCTACCTACCTATCTGTATCTATCAATCTACCTACCTACCTATCTGTATCTATATATCTACTTACCTATCTATCTATCTACCTACCTACCTATCTGTATCTATCTACCTACCTACCTACCTACGTATCTCTATCTATCTATCTACTTACCTACCTATCTGTATCTATCTACCTACCTACCTATCTGTATCTATCTATCTACCTACCTACCTATCTCTATCTATCAGTCTACCTACCCACCTATCTGTATCTATCTATCTACCTACCTACCTATCTGTATCTATCAATCTACGTACCTACCTATCTGTATCTATATATCTACTTACCTACCTATCTGTATCTATCTACCTACCTACCTATCTGTATCTATCTACCTACCTACCTACCTGTCTCTATCTATCTATCTACCTACCTTCATATCTGTATCTATATATCTACCTACCTACCTACCGATCTCTATCTATCAATCTACCTAACTACCTATCTATCTATCTATCTACCTACCTAACTATCTCTATCAATCAGTCTACCTACCCACCTATCTGTATCTATCTATCTACCTACCTACCTATCTGTATCTATCTACCTACCTACCTACCTATCTCTATCTATCTATCTACCTACCTACCTATCTCTATCTATCAATCTACCTACCTACCTATCTGTATCTATCAATCTACCTACCTACCTATCTCTATCTATCTATCTACCTACCTACCTATCTCTATCTATCAATCTACCTACCTACCTATCTGTATCTATCAATCTACCTACCTATCTCTATCTATCTACCTACCTACCTACCTACCTATCTCTATCTATCTATCTACCTACCTACATATCTGTATCTCTATATATCTACCTACCTACCTATCTGTATCTATCTATCTACCTACCTACCTATCTGTATCTATATATCTACCTACCTACCTATCTCTATCTATCAATCTACCTACCTACCTATCTGTATCTATCTATCTACCTACCCACCTATCTGTATTTATCTACCTACCTACCTATCTGTATCTATCTATCTACCTACCTACCTATCTCTATCTATCTATGTACCTACCTACCTATCTCTATCTATCAATCTACCTACCTACCTATCTGTATCTATCTATCTACCTACCTACCTATCTCTATCTATCAATCTACCTACCTACCTATCTGTATCTATCTATCTACCTACCCACCTATCTGTATTTATCTACCTACCTACCTATCTCTATCTATCTATCTACCTACCTACCTCTCTATCTATCTATGTACCTACCTACCTATCTCTATCTATCAATCTACCTACCTACCTATCTGTATCTATCAATCTACCTACCTATCTCTATCTATCTACCTACCTACCTATCTCTATCTATCTATCTACCTACCTACATATCTGTATCTATATATCTACCTACCTACCTATCTGTATCTATCTATCTACCTACCTACCTATCTGTATCTATATATCTACCTACCTACCTATCTCTATCTATCAATCTACCTACCTACCTCTCTATCTATCTATGTACCTACCTACCTATCTCTATCTATCAATCTACCTACCTACCTATCTGTATCTATCAATCTACCTACCTATCTCTATCTATCTACCTACCTACCTATCTCTATCTATCTACCTACCTACCTACCTATCTCTATCTATCAATCTACATACCTACCGATCTGTATCTATCTATCTACCTACCTACCTATCTGTATCTATCTACCTACCTACCTACCTATCTCTATCTATCTATCTACCTACCTACCTATCTCTATCTATCAATCTACCTACCTACCTATCTGTATCTATCAATCTACCTACCTACCTATCTCTATCTATCTATCTACCTACCTACCTATCTCTATCTATCAATCTACCTACCTACCTATCTGTATCTATCAATCTACCTACCTATCTCTATCTATCTACCTACCTACCTACCTACCTACCTATCTCTATCTATCTATCTACCTACCTACATATCTGTATCTATATATCTACCTACCTACCTATCTGTATCTATCTATCTACCTACCTACCTATCTGTATCTATATATCTACCTACCTACCTATCTCTATCTATCAATCTACCTACCTACCTATCTGTATCTATCTATCTACCTACCCACCTATCTGTATTTATCTACCTACCTACCTATCTCTATCTATCTATCTACCTACCTACCTATCTCTATCTATCTATGTACCTACCTACCTATCTCTATCTATCAATCTACCTACCTACCTATCTGTATCTATCTATCTACCTACCTACCTATCTCTATCTATCAATCTACCTACCTACCTATCTGTATCTATCTATCTACCTACCCACCTATCTGTATTTATCTACCTACCTACCTATCTCTATCTATCTATCTACCTACCTACCTCTCTATCTATCTATGTACCTACCTACCTATCTCTATCTATCAATCTACCTACCTACCTATCTGTATCTATCAATCTACCTACCTATCTCTATCTATCTACCTACCTACCTACCTACCTATCTCTATCTATCTATCTACCTACCTACATATCTGTATCTATATATCTACCTACCTACCTATCTGTATCTATCTATCTACCTACCTACCTATCTGTATCTATATATCTACCTACCTACCTATCTCTATCTATCAATCTACCTACCTACCTATCTGTATCTATCTATCTACCTACCCACCTATCTGTATTTATCTACCTACCTACCTATCTCTATCTATCTATCTACCTACCTACCTATCTCTATCTATCTATGTACCTACCTACCTATCTCTATCTATCAATCTACCTACCTACCTATCTGTATCTATCTATCTACCTACCTACCTATCTCTATCTATCAATCTACCTACCTACCTATCTGTATCTATCTATCTACCTACCCACCTATCTGTATTTATCTACCTACCTACCTATCTCTATCTATCTATCTACCTACCTACCTCTCTATCTATCTATGTACCTACCTACCTATCTCTATCTATCAATCTACCTACCTACCTATCTGTATCTATCTATCTACCTACCTACCTATCTCTATCTATCAATCTACCTACCTACCTATCTCTATCTATCTACCAACTACCTACCTATCTCTATCTATCAATCTACCTACCTACCTATCTGTATCTATCTATCAACCTACCTACCTATCTGTATCTATCTATCTACCTACCTACCTATCTGTATCTATCTACCTACCTACCTACCTATCTCTATCTATCAATCTACCTACCTACCTATCTGTATCTATCTATCTACCTACCTACCTATCTGTATCTATCTATCTACCTACCTACCTATCTGTATCTATCTATCTACCTACCTACCTATCTGTATCTATCAATCTACTTACCTACCTATCTGTATCTATCAATCTACTTACCTACCTATCTCTATCTATCAATCTACATACCTACCTATCTCTATCTATCAATCTACCTATCCACCTATCTTTATCTATCTATCTACCTACCTACCTATCTGTATCTATCAATCTACCTACCTAACTATCTCTATCTATCTATCTAGCCTACTTACATATCTGTATCTATATATATCTACCTACCTACCTATCTCTATCTATCAATCTACCTACCTACCTATCTCTATCTATCTACCTACCTACCTACCTATCTCTATCTATCTATGTACCTACCTACCTATCTCTATCTATCAATCTACCTACCTACCTATCTGTATCTATCTATCTACCTACCTACCTATCTCTATCTATCAATCTACCTACCTACCTATCTGTATCTATCTATCTACCTACCCACCTATCTGTATTTATCTACCTACCTACCTATCTCTATCTATCTATCTACCTACCTACCTCTCTATCTATCTATCTACCTACCTACCTATCTCTATCTATCAATCTACCTACCTACCTATCTGTATCTATCAATCTACCTACCTATCTCTATCTATCTACCTACCTACCTATCTCTATCTATCTACCTACCTACCTACCTATCTCTATCTATCAATCTACATACCTACCGATCTGTATCTATCTATCTACCTACCTACCTATCTGTATCTATCTACCTACCTACCTACCTATCTCTATCTATCTATCTACCTACCTACCTATCTCTATCTATCAATCTACCTACCTACCTATCTGTATCTATCAATCTACCTACCTACCTATCTCTATCTATCTATCTACCTACCTACCTATCTCTATCTATCAATCTACCTACCTACCTATCTGTATCTATCAATCTACCTACCTATCTCTATCTATCTACCTACCTACCTACCTACCTATCTCTATCTATCTATCTACCTACCTACATATCTGTATCTATATATCTACCTACCTACCTATCTGTATCTATCTATCTACCTACCTACCTATCTGTATCTATATATCTACCTACCTACCTATCTCTATCTATCAATCTACCTACCTACCTATCTGTATCTATCTATCTACCTACCCACCTATCTGTATTTATCTACCTACCTACCTATCTCTATCTATCTATCTACCTACCTACCTATCTCTATCTATCTATGTACCTACCTACCTATCTCTATCTATCAATCTACCTACCTACCTATCTGTATCTATCTATCTACCTACCTACCTATCTCTATCTATCAATCTACCTACCTACCTATCTGTATCTATCTATCTACCTACCCACCTATCTGTATTTATCTACCTACCTACCTATCTCTATCTATCTATCTACCTACCTACCTCTCTATCTATCTATGTACCTACCTACCTATCTCTATCTATCAATCTACCTACCTACCTATCTGTATCTATCAATCTACCTACCTATCTCTATCTATCTACCTACCTACCTACCTACCTATCTCTATCTATCTATCTACCTACCTACATATCTGTATCTATATATCTACCTACCTACCTATCTGTATCTATCTATCTACCTACCTACCTATCTGTATCTATATATCTACCTACCTACCTATCTCTATCTATCAATCTACCTACCTACCTCTCTATCTATCTATGTACCTACCTACCTATCTCTATCTATCAATCTACCTACCTACCTATCTGTATCTATCAATCTACCTACCTATCTCTATCTATCTACCTACCTACCTATCTCTATCTATCTACCTACCTACCTACCTATCTCTATCTATCAATCTACATACCTACCGATCTGTATCTATCTATCTACCTACCTACCTATCTGTATCTATCTACCTACCTACCTACCTATCTCTATCTATCTATCTACCTACCTACCTATCTCTATCTATCAATCTACCTACCTACCTATCTGTATCTATCAATCTACCTACCTATCTCTATCTATCTACCTACCTACCTACCTACCTATCTCTATCTATCTATCTATCTACCTACCTACATATCTGTATCTATATATCTACCTACCTACCTATCTGTATCTATCTATCTACCTACCTACCTATCTGTATCTATATATCTACCTACCTACCTATCTCTATCTATCAATCTACCTACCTACCTATCTGTATCTATCTATCTACCTACCCACCTATCTGTATTTATCTACCTACCTACCTATCTCTATCTATCTATCTACCTACCTACCTATCTCTATCTATCTATGTACCTACCTATCTATCTCTATCTTTCAATCTACCTACCTACCTATCTGTATCTATCTATCTACCTACCTACCTATCTCTATCTATCAATCTACCTACCTACCTATCTGTATCTATCTATCTACCTACCCACCTATCTGTATTTATCTACCTACCTACCTATCTCTATCTATCTATCTACCTACCTACCTCTCTATCTATCTATGTACCTACCTACCTATCTCTATCTATCAATCTACCTACCTACCTATCTGTATCTATCAATCTACCTACCTATCTCTATCTATCTACCTACCTACCTACCTACCTATCTCTATCTATCTATCTACCTACCTACATATCTGTATCTATATATCTACCTACCTACCTATCTCTATCTATCAATCTACCTACCTACCTATCTCTATCTATCTACCTACCTACCTACCTATCTCTATCTATCTATGTACCTACCTACCTATCTCTATCTATCAATCTACCTACCTACCTATCTGTATCTATCTATCTACCTACCTACCTATCTCTATCTATCAATCTACCTACCTACCTATCTGTATCTATCTATCTACCTACCCACCTATCTGTATTTATCTACCTACCTACCTATCTCTATCTATCTATCTACCTACCTACCTCTCTATCTATCTATCTACCTACCTACCTATCTCTATCTATCAATCTACCTACCTACCTATCTGTATCTATCAATCTACCTACCTATCTCTATCTATCTACCTACCTACCTATCTCTATCTATCTACCTACCTACCTACCTATCTCTATCTATCAATCTACATACCTACCGATCTGTATCTATCTATCTACCTACCTACCTATCTGTATCTATCTACCTACCTACCTACCTATCTCTATCTATCTATCTACCTACCTACCTATCTCTATCTATCAATCTACCTACCTACCTATCTGTATCTATCAATCTACCTACCTACCTATCTCTATCTATCTATCTACCTACCTACCTATCTCTATCTATCAATCTACCTACCTACCTATCTGTATCTATCAATCTACCTACCTATCTCTATCTATCTACCTACCTACCTACCTACCTATCTCTATCTATCTATCTACCTACCTACATATCTGTATCTATATATCTACCTACCTACCTATCTGTATCTATCTATCTACCTACCTACCTATCTGTATCTATATATCTACCTACCTACCTATCTCTATCTATCAATCTACCTACCTACCTATCTGTATCTATCTATCTACCTACCCACCTATCTGTATTTATCTACCTACCTACCTATCTCTATCTATCTATCTACCTACCTACCTATCTCTATCTATCTATGTACCTACCTACCTATCTCTATCTATCAATCTACCTACCTACCTATCTGTATCTATCTATCTACCTACCTACCTATCTCTATCTATCAATCTACCTACCTACCTATCTGTATCTATCTATCTACCTACCCACCTATCTGTATTTATCTACCTACCTACCTATCTCTATCTATCTATCTACCTACCTACCTCTCTATCTATCTATGTACCTACCTACCTATCTCTATCTATCAATCTACCTACCTACCTATCTGTATCTATCTATCTACCTACCTACCTATCTCTATCTATCAATCTACCTACCTACCTATCTCTATCTATCTACCAACTACCTACCTATCTCTATCTATCAATCTACCTACCTACCTATCTGTATCTATTTATCAACCTACCTACCTATCTGTATCTATCTATCTACCTACCTACCTATCTGTATCTATCTACCTACCTACCTACCTATCTCTATCTATCAATCTACCTACCTACCTATCTGTATCTATTTATCTACCTACCTACCTATCTGTATCTATCTATCTACCTACCTACCTATCTGTATCTATCTATCTACCTACCTACCTATCTGTATCTATCAATCTACTTACCTACCTATCTGTATCTATCAATCTACTTACCTACCTATCTCTATCTATCAATCTACATACCTACCTATCTCTATCTATCAATCTACCTATCCACCTATCTTTATCTATCTATCTACCTACCTACCTATCTGTATCTATCAATCTACCTACCTAACTATCTCTATCTATCTATCTACCTACTTACATATCTGTATCTATATATATCTACCTACCTACCTATCTCTATCTATCAATCTACCTACCTACCTATCTCTATCTATCTACCTACCTACCTACCTATCTGTATCTATATATCTACCTACCTACCTATCTGTATCTATCAATCTACCTACCTACCTATCTCTATCTATCTACCTACCTACCTACCTATCTCTATCTATCAATCTACTTACCTAGCTATCTCTATCTATCTACCTACCTACCTATCTGTATCTATCTATCTCCCTACCTACCTATCTCTATCTATCTACCTACCTACCTACCTATCTCTATCTATCAATCTACCTACCTACCTATCTCTATCTATCTATCTACCTACCTACCTATCTCTATCTATCTATCTACCTACCTACCTATCTCTATCTATCTATCTACCTACCTACCTATCTGTATCTATCAATATACCTACCTACCTATCTCTATCTATCAATCTACATACGTACCTATCTCTATCTATCAATCTACCTACCCACCTATCTTTATCTATCTATCTACCTACCTACCTACCTATCTGTATCTATCAATCTACCTACCTAACTATCTCTATCTATCTATCTACCTACTTACATATCTGTATCTATATATATCTACCTACCTACCTATCTCTATCTATCAATCTAACTACATACCTATCTCTATCTATCTACCTACCTACCTACCTATCTGTATCTATATATCTACCTACCTACCTATCTGTATCTATCAATCTACCTACCTACCTATCTCTATCTATCAATCTACCTACCTACCTATCTCTATCTATCAATCTACTTACCCACCTATCTGTATCTATCTATCTACCTACCTACCTATCTGTATCTATCAATCTACCTACCTACCTATCTGTATCTATATATCTACTTACCTACCTATCTGTATCTATCTATCTACCTACCTACCTATCTGTATCTATCTACCTACCTACCTACCTACGTATCTCTATCTATCTATCTACTTACCTACCTATCTGTATCTATCTACCTACCTACCTATCTGTATCTATCTATCTACCTACCTACCTATCTCTATCTATCAGTCTACCTACCCACCTATCTGTATCTATCTATCTACCTACCTACCTATCTCTATCTATCAATCTACCTACCTACCTATCTGTATCTATCAATCTACCTACCTATCTCTATCTATCTACCTACCTACCTACCTACCTATCTCTATCTATCTATCTACCTACCTACATATCTGTATCTATATATCTCCCTACCTACCTATCTGTATCTATCTATCTACCTACCTACCTATCTGTATCTATATATCTACCTACCTACCTATCTCTATCTATCAATCTACCTACCTACCTATCTGTATCTATCTATCTACCTACCCACCTATCTGTATTTATCTATCTACCTACAATCTGTATCTATCTACCTACCTACCTACATATCTCTATCTATCTACCTACCTACCTATCTCTATCTATCTATGTACCTACCTACCTTTCTCTATCTATCAATCTACCTACCTACCTATCTGTATCTATCTATCTACCTACCTACCTATCTCTATCTATCAATCTACCTACCTACCTATCTCTATCTATCTACCTACCTACCTACCTATCTCTATCTATCAATCTACCTACCTACCTATCTCTATCTATCTATCTACCTACCTACCTATCTGTATCTATCTATCTACCTACCTACCTATCTCTATCTATCTACCTACCTACCTACCTATCTCTATCTATCAATCTACCTACCTACCTATCTCTATCTATCTATCTATCTACCTACCTACCTATCTCTATCTATCTATCTATCTACCTACCTACCTATCTCTATCTATCTATCTACCTACCTACCTATCTGTATCTATCAATCTACCTACCTACCTATCTCTATCTATCTATCTACCTACCCACCTATCTGTATTTATCTATCTACCTACCTATCTGTATCTATCTACCTACCTACCTACCTATCTGTATCTATCTATCTACCTACCTACCTATCTCTATCTACCAATCTAACTACCTACCTATCTGTAATCTATCAACCTACCTACCTACCTATCTCTATCTATCTATCTATCTACCTACCTACCTATCTCTATCTATCAATCTACCTACCTACCTATCTGTATCTATCAATCTACCTACCTATCTCTATCTATCTACCTACCTACCTATCTCTATCAATCTACCTACCTACCTATCTCTATCTATCAATCTACCTACCTACCTATCTCTATCTATCTACCTACCTACCTACCTATCTCTATCAATCTACCTACCTACCTATCTCTATCTATCTACCTACCTACCTACCTATCTCTATCTATCAATCTACATACCTACCGATCTGTATCTATCTATCTACCTACCTACTTATCTGTATCTATCAATCTACCTATTTACCTATCTCTATCTATCTACCTACCTACCTACCTATCTCTATCTATCAATCTACCTACCTACCTATCTCTATCTATCTACCTACCTACCTACCTATCTCTATCAATCTACCTACCTACCTACATATCTCTATCTATATATCTACCTACCTACCTATCTGTATCTATCTATCTACCTACCTACCTATCTGTATCTATATATCTACCTACCTACCTATCTGTATCTATCAATCTACCTACCTACCTATCTGTATCTATCTATGTACCTACCCACCTATCTGTATTTATCTATCTACCTACAATCTGTATCTATCTACCTACCTACCTACCTATCTCTATCTATCTATGTACCTACCTACCTATCTCTATCTATCTATGTACCTACCTACCTATCTCTATCTATCAATCTACCTACCTACCTATCTGTATCTATCTATCTACCTATCTACCTATCTCTATCTATCAATCTACCTACCTACCTATCTCTATCTATCTATCTACCTACCCACCTATCTGTATTTATCTATCTACCTACCTATCTGTATCTATCTACCTACCTACCTACCTATCTCTATCTATCTATCTACCTACCTACCTATCTCTATCTATCAATCTACCTACCTACCTATCTCTATCCATCTATCTACCTACCCACCTATCTGTATTTATCTATCTACCTACCTATCTGTATCTATCTACCTACCTACCTACCTATCTCTATCTATCTATCTACCTACCTACCTATCTGTATCTATCAATCTACCTACCTACCTATCTGTATCTATCAATCTACCTACCTACCTATCTCTATCTATCTATCTATCTACCTACCTACCTATCTCTATCTATCAATCTACCTACCTACCTATCTGTATCTATCAATCTACCTACCTATCTCTATCTATCTACCTACCTACCTACCTACCTATCTCTATCTATCTATCTACCTACCTACATATCTGTATCTATATATCTACCTACCTACCTATCTGTATCTATCTATCTACCTATCTACCTATCTGTATCTATATATCTACCTACCTACCTATCTCTATCTATCAATCTACCTACCTACCTATCTGTATCTATCTATCTACCTACCCACCTATCTGTATTTATCTACCTACCTACCTATCTCTATCTATCTATCTACCTCCCTACCTATCTCTATCTATCTATGTACCTACCTACCTATCTCTATCTATCAATCTACCTACCTACCTATCTGTATCTATCTATCTACCTACCTACCTATCTCTATCTATCAATCTACCTACCTACCTATCTCTATCTATCTACCTACCTACCTACCTATCTCTATCTATCAATCTACCTACCTACCTATCTGTATCTATCTATCTACCTACCTACCTATCTGTATCTATCTATCTACCTACCTACCTATCTGTATCTATCTACCTACCTACCTACCTATCTCTATCTATCAATCTACCTACCTACCTATCTGTATCTATCTATCTACCTACCTACCTATCTGTATCTATCTATCTACCTACCTACCTATCTGTATCTATCTATCTACCTACCTACCTATCTGTATCTATCAATCTACTTACCTACCTATCTGTATCTATCAATCTACTTACCTACCTATCTCTATCTATCAATCTACATACCTACCTATCTCTATCTATCAATCTACCTATCCACCTATCTTTATCTATCTATCTACCTACCTACCTATCTGTATCTATCAATCTACCTACCTAACTATCTCTATCTATCTATCTACCTACTTACATATCTGTATCTATATATATCTACCTACCTACCTATCTCTATCTATCAATCTACCTACCTACCTATCTGTATCTATCTACCTACCTACCTACCTATCTGTATCTATATATCTACCTACCTACCTATCTGTATCTATCAATCTACCTACCTACCTATCTCTATCTATCTACCTACCTACCTACCTATCTCTATCTATCAATCTACTTACCTAGCTATCTCTATCTATCTACCTACCTACCTATCTGTATCTATCTATCTACCTACCTATCTCTATCTATCTACCTACCTACCTACCTATCTCTATCTATCAATCTACCTACCTACCTATCTCTATCTATCTATCTACCTACCTACCTATCTCTATCTATCTATCTACCTACCTACCTACCTATCTCTATCTATCTATCTACCTACCTACCTATCTCTATCTATCTATCTACCTACCTACCTATCTGTATCTATCAATATACCTACCTACCTATCTCTATCTATCAATCTACATACCTACCTATCTCTATCTATCAATCTATCTACCCACCTATCTTTATCTATCTATCTACCTACCTACCTACCTATCTGTATCTATCAATCTACCTACCTAACTATCTCTATCTATCTATCTACCTACTTACATATCTGTATCTATATATATCTACCTACCTACCTATCTCTATCTATCAATCTAACTACCTACCTATCTCTATCTATCTACCTACCTACCTACCTATCTGTATCTATATATCTACCTACCTACCTATCTGTATCTATCAATCTACCTACCTACCTATCTCTATCTATCAATCTACCTACCTACCTATCTCTATCTATCAATCTACTTACCCACCTATCTGTATCTATCTATCTACCTACCTACCTATCTGTATCTATCAATCTACCTACCTACCTATCTGTATCTATATATCTACTTACCTATCTATCTATCTACCTACCTACCTATCTGTATCTATCTACCTACCTACCTACCTACGTATCTCTATCTATCTATCTACTTACCTACCTATCTGTATCTATCTACCTACCTACCTATCTGTATCTATCTATCTACCTACCTACCTATCTCTATCTATCAGTCTACCTACCCACCTATCTGTATCTATCTATCTACCTACCTACCTATCTGTATCTATCAATCTACGTACCTACCTATCTGTATCTATATATCTACTTACCTACCTATCTGTATCTATCTACCTACCTACCTATCTGTATCTATCTACCTACCTACCTACCTGTCTCTATCTATCTATCTACCTACCTTCATATCTGTATCTATATATCTACCTACCTACCTACCGATCTCTATCTATCAATCTACCTAACTACCTATCTATCTATCTATCTACCTACCTAACTATCTCTATCAATCTACCTACCTACCTATCTCTATCTATCTATCTATCTATCTATCTACCTACCCACCTATCTGTATTTATCTATCTACCTACCTATCTCTATCTATCAATCTACCTACCTACCTATCTGTATCTATCTATCTACCTATCTACCTATCTCTATCTATCAATCTACCTACCTACCTATCTCTATCTATCTATCTACCTACCTACCTATCTGTATCTATCAATCTACCTACCTACCTATCTCTATCTATCTACCTACCTACCTACCTATCTCTATCTATCTATCTATCTACCTACCTACCTATCTCTATCTATCTATCTACCTACCTACCTATCTGTATCTATCAATCTACCTACCTACCTATCTCTATCTATCTACCTACTTACCTACATATCTGTATCTATATATCTACCTACCTACCTATCTGTATCTATCTATATACCTATCTACCTATCTCTATCTATCAATCTACCTACCTACCTATCTCTATCTATCTATCTACCTACCCACCTATCTGTATTTATCTATCTACCTACCTATCTGTATCTATCTACCTACCTACCTACGTATCTCTATCTATCTATCTACCTACCTACCTATCTGTATCTATCAATCTACCTACCTACATATCTCTATCTATCTACCTACCTACCTACATATCTGTATCTATATATCTACCTACCTACCTATCTGTATCTATCAATCTACCTACCTACCTATCTGTATCTATCTATCTACCTACCTACCTATCTCTATCTATCTATCTACCTACCTACCTATCTGTATCTATCAATCTACCTACCTACCTATCTGTATCTATCAATCTACCTACCTACCTTTCTGTATCTATCTATCTACCTACCTACCTATCTCTATCAATCTACCTACCTACCTATCTCTATCTATCTACTTACCTACCTACCTACATATCTGTATCTATATATCTACCTACCTACCTATCTCTATCTATCAATCTACCTACCTACCTATCTGTATCTATCTATCTACCAACCTAGGTATCTGTATCTATCAATCTACCTACCTACATATCTGTATCTATCTATCTACCTATCTACCTATCTCTATCTATCAATCTACCTACCTACCTATCTCTATCTATCTACCTACCTACCTACCTACCTCTATCTATCAATCTACCTACCTACCTATCTCTATCTATCTATCTACCTACCTACCTATCTCTATCAATCTACCTACCTACCTATCTCTATCGATCTACCTACCTACCTACCTATCTGTATCTATCAATCTACCTACCTACCTATCTCTATCTATCAATCTACCTACCTACCTATCTGTATCTATCTATCTACCTACCTACCTATCTGTATCTATCAATCTACCTACCTACATATCTGTATCTATCTATCTACCTATCTACCTATCTCTATCTATCAATCTACCTACCTACCTATCTCTATCTATCTATCTACCTACCTACCTATCTCTATCTATTTACCTACCTACCTATCTATCAATCTACCTACTACCTATCTGCATCTATCAATCTACCTAGGTACCTATCTCTATCTATCAATCTACCTACCTACCTATCTCTATCTATCAATCTACTTACCCACCTATCTGTATCTATCTATCTACCTACCTACCTATCTGTATCTATCAATCTACCTACCTACCTTTCTGTATCTATCTATCTACCTACCTACCTATCTCTATCAATCTACCTACCTACCTATCTCTATCTATCTACTTACCTACCTACCTACATATCTGTATCTATATATCTACCTACCTACCTATCTCTATCTATCAATCTACCTACCTACCTATCTGTATCTATCTATCTACCAACCTACGTATCTGTATCTATCAATCTACCTACCTACATATCTGTATCTATCTATCTACCTATCTACCTATCTCTATCTATCAATCTACCTACCTACCTATCTCTATCTATCTACCTACCTACCTACCTCTATCTATCAATCTACCTACCTACCTATCTCTATCTATCTATCTACCTACCTACCTATCTCTATCAATCTACCTACCTACCTATCTCTATCGATCTACCTACCTACCTACCTATCTGTATCTATCAATCTACCTACCTACCTATCTCTATCTATCAATCTACCTACCTACCTATCTGTATCTATCTATCTACCTACCTACCTATCTGTATCTATCAATCTACCTACCTACATAATTGTATCTATCTATCTACCTATCTACCTATCTCTATCTATCAATCTACCTACCTACCTATCTCTATCTATCTATCTACCTACCTACCTATCTCTATCTATTTACCTACCTACCTATCTATCAATCTACCTACTACCTATCTGCATCTATCAATCTACCTAGGTACCTATCTCTATCTATCTATCTACCTACCTACCTATCTCTATCTATCTACCTACCTACCTACCTACCTACATATCTGTATCTATATATCTACCTACCTACCTACCTATCTCTATCTATCAATCTACCTAGCTACCTATCTCTATCTATCTATCTACCTACCTACCTATCTCTATCTATCTACCTACCTACCTACCTTCATATCTGTATCTATATATCTACCTACCTACCTACCGATCTCTATCTATCAATCTACCTACCTACCTATCTATCTATCTATCTACCTACCTACCTATCTCTATCAATCTACCTACCTACCTATCTCTATCTATCTATCTACCTACCTACCTACCTACCTATCTGTATCTATCAATCTACATACCTACCTATCTGTATCTATCTATCTACATACCTACCTATCTGTATCTATCAATCTACCTATCTACCTATCTCTATCTATCAATCTACCTACCTACCTATCTCTATCTATCTATCTACCTACCTACCTATCTCTATCTATTTACCTACCTACCTATCTATCAATCTACCTAACTACCGATTTGTATCTATCAATCTACCTAGCTACCTATCTCGATCTATCTATCTACCTACCTACCTATCTCTATCTATCTACCTACCTACCTACCTATCTGTATCTATCTATCTACCTACCTACCTACCTATCTCTATCTATCTACCTACCTACCTATCTGTATCTATCAATCTACCTACCTACCTATCATTATCTATCTACCTACCTACCTACCTATCTCTATCAATCTACCTACCTACCTATCTCTATCGATCTACCTACCTACCTACCTATCTGTATCTATCAATCTACCTACCTACCTATCTCTATCTATCAATCTACCTACCTACCTATCTGTATCTATCTATCTACCTACCTACCTATCTGTATCTATCAATCTACCTACCTACATATCTGTATCTATCTATCTACCTATCTACCTATCTCTATCTATCTATCTACCTACCTACCTATCTCTATCTATTTACCTACCTACCTATCTATCAATCTACCTAACTACCGATTTGTATCTATCAATCTACCTAGCTACCTATCTCGATCTATCTATCTACCTACCTACCTATCTCTATCTATCTACCTACCTACCTACCTATCTGTATCTATCTATCTACCTACCTACCTACCTATCTCTATCTATCTACCTACCTACCTATCTGTATCTATCAATCTACCTACCTACCTATCATTATCTATCTACCTACCTACCTACCTATCTCTATCAATCTACCTACCTACCTATCTGTATCTATCTATCTACCTACCTACCTATCTCTATCTATTTACCTACCTACCTATCTATCAATCTACCTACTACCTATCTGTATCTATCAATCTACCTATCTACCTATCTCTATCTATCAACCTACCTACCTGTCTGTATCTATCTATCTACCTACCTACCTATCTCTATCTATCAATCTACCTACCTACCTATCTCTATCTATCTATCTATTTATCTACCTACCTACAAATCTGTATCTATATATCTACCTACCTACCTATCTGTATCTATCTATCTACCTATCTACCTATCTCTATCTATCAATCTACCTACCTACCAATCTCTATCTATCAATCTACCTACCTACCTATCTGTATCTATCTATCTACCTATCTACCTATCTCTATCAATCTACCTACCTACCTATCTCTATCTATCAATCTACCTACCTACCTATCTCTATCTATCTATCTACCTACCCACCTATCTGTATTTATCTATCTACCTACCTATCTGTATCTATCTACATACCTACCTACCTATCTCTATCTATCTATCTACCTAAATACCTATCTCTATCTATCAATCTACCTACCTACCTATCTGTATCTATCAATCTACCTACCTACCTATCTCTATCTATCAATCTACCTACCTACCTATCTGTTTCTATCTATCTACCTACCCACCTATCTGTATTTATCTATCTACCTACCTATCTGTATCTATCTATCTACCTACCTACCTATCTCTATCTATCTATCTACCTACCTACCTATCTCTATCTATCAATCTACCTACCTACCTATCTGTATCTATCAATCTACCTACCTACCTATCTCTATCTATCTACCTACATATCTGTATCTATATATCTACCTACCTACCTATCTCTATCTATCTACCTACCTACCTACCTATCTCTATCTATCAATCTACCTACCTATCTCTATCTATCTATCTACCTACCTACATATCTCTATCTAACAATCTACCTACCTACCTATCTGTATCTATCAATCTACCTACCTACCTATCTCTATCTATCTACCTACCTACCTACCTATCTCTATCAATCTACCTACCTACCTATCTCTATCTATCTATCTACCTACCTACCTATCTCTATCTATCTACCTACCTACCTATCTCTATCTATCTATCTACCTACCTACCTATCTCTATCTATCAATCTACCTACCTACCTATCTGTATCTATCTATCTACCTACCCACCTATCTCTATCTATCTATCTACCTACCTACCTATCTCTATCTATCTATCTACCTACCTATCTCTATCTATCTATCTACCTACCTACCTACCTATCTCTATCAATCTACCTAAATACCTATCTCTATCTATCTACCTACCTACCTACCTACCTATCTCTATCAATCTACCTACCTACCTATCTCTATCTACCTACCTACCTACCTATCTCTATCTATCAATCTACCTACCTACCTATCTGTATCTATCTATCTACCTACCTACCTATCTGTATCTATCAATCTACCTACCTACCTATCTCTATCAATCTACCTACCTACCTATCTGTATCTATCTATCTACCTACCTACATATCTGTATCTATCTACCTACCTACCTACCTATCTGTATCTATCTATCTACCTACCTACCTATCTCTATCTATCTATCTACCTACCTACCTATCTCTATCTATCTATCTACCTACCTACCTATCTGTATCTATCAATCTACCTACCTACCTATCTCTATCTATCTATCTACCTACCTACCTATCTCTATCTATCTACCTACCTACTTACCTATCTCTATCTATCAATCTACCTACCTACCTATCTCTTTCTATCTATCTACCTACCTACCTATCTCTATCAATCTACCTACCTACCTATCTCTATCTATCTACCTACCTACCTACCTATCTCTATCTATCAATCTACCTACCTATCTATCTCTATCTATCTATCTACCTACCTACCTATCTCTATCTATCAATCTACCTACCTACCTATCTCTATCTATCTACCTACCTACCAACCTATCTGTATCTATCTACCTACCTACCTACCTATCTCTATCTATCTATCTACCTACCTACATATCTGTATCTATATATCTACCTACCTACCTATCTGTATCTATCTATCTACCTACCTACATATCTGTATCTATATATCTACCTACCTACCTATCTCTATCTATCAATCTACCTACCTACCTATCTGTATCTATCTATCTACCTACCCACCTATCTGTATTTATCTATCTACCTACAATCTGTATCTACCTACCTACCTACGTATCTCTACCTACCTATCTGTATCTATCAATCTACCTACCTACCTATCTGTATCTATCTATCTACCTACCTACCTTTCTCTATCTATCTATCTACCTACCTACCTATCTCTATCTATCAATCTACCTACCTACCTATCTCTATCTATCAATCTACCTACCTACCTATCTGTATCTATCTACCTACCTACCTACCTATCTCTATCTATCTACCTACCTACCTACCTACCTATCTCTATCTATCTACCTACCTACCTACCTATCTCTATCTATCTATCTACCTACCTACCTATCTCTATCTATCTACCTACCTACCTACCTATCTCTATCTATCAATCTACCTACCTATCTCTATCTATCTATCTACCTACCTACATATCTCTATCTAACAATCTACCTACCTACCTATCTGTATCTATCAATCTACCTACCTACCTATCTCTATCTATCTACCTACCTACCTACCTATCTCTATCAATCTACCTACCTACCTATCTCTATCTATCTATCTACCTACCTACCTATCTCTATCTATCTACCTACCTACCTATCTCTATCTATCTATCTACCTACCTACCTATCTCTATCTATCAATCTACCTACCTACCTATCTGTATCTATCTATCTACCTACCCACCTATCTCTATCTATCTATCTACCTACCTACCTATCTCTATCTATCTATCTACCTACCTACCTATCTCTATCTATCTATCTACCTACCTACCTACCTATCTCTATCAATCTACCTAAATACCTATCTCTATCTATCTACCTACCTACCTACCTACCTATCTCTATCAATCTACCTACCTACCTATCTCTATCTACCTACCTACCTACCTATCTCTATCTATCAATCTACCTACCTACCTATCTGTATCTATCTATCTACCTACCTACCTATCTGTATCTATCAATCTACCTACCTACCTATCTCTATCTATCAATCTACCTACCTACCTATCTCTATCTATCTATCTACCTACCTACATATCTGTATCTATCTACCTACCTACCTACCTATCTGTATCTATCTATCTACCTACCTACCTATCTCTATCTATCTATCTACCTACCTACCTATCTCTATCTATCTATCTACCTACCTACCTATCTGTATCTATCAATCTACCTACCTACCTATCTCTATCTATCTATCTACCTACCTACCTATCTCTATCTATCTACCTACCTACTTACCTATCTCTATCTATCAATCTACCTACCTACCTATCTCTTTCTATCTATCTACCTACCTACCTATCTCTATCAATCTACCTACCTACCTATCTCTATCTATCTACCTACCTACTTACCTATCTCTATCTATCAATCTACCTACCTACCTATCTCTTTCTATCTATCTACCTACCTACCTATCTCTATCAATCTACCTACCTACCTATCTCTATCTATCTACCTACCTACCTACCTATCTCTATCTATCAATCTACCTACCTATCTATCTCTATCTATCTATCTACCTACCTACCTATCTCTATCTATCAATCTACCTACCTACCTATCTCTATCTATCTACCTACCTACCAACCTATCTGTATCTATCTACCTACCTACCTACCTATCTCTATCTATCTATCTACCTACCTACATATCTGTATCTATATATCTACCTACCTACCTATCTGTATCTATCTATCTACCTACCTACATATCTGTATCTATATATCTACCTACCTACCTATCTCTATCTATCAATCTACCTACCTACCTATCTGTATCTATCTATCTACCTACCCACCTATCTGTATTTATCTATCTACCTACAATCTGTATCTACCTACCTACCTACGTATCTCTACCTACCTATCTGTATCTATCAATCTACCTACCTACCTATCTGTATCTATCTATCTACCTACCTACCTTTCTCTATCTATCTATCTACCTACCTACCTATCTCTATCTATCAATCTACCTACCTACCTATCTCTATCTATCAATCTACCTACCTACCTATCTGTATCTATCTACCTACCTACCTACCTATCTCTATCTATCTACCTACCTACCTACCTACCTATCTCTATCTATCTACCTACCTACCTACCTATCTCTATCTATCTATCTACCTACCTACCTATCTCTATCTATCTACCTACCTACCTACCTATCTCTATCTATCAATCTACCTACCTATCTCTATCTATCTATCTACCTACCTACATATCTCTATCTAACAATCTACCTACCTACCTATCTGTATCTATCAATCTACCTACCTACCTATCTCTATCTATCTACCTACCTACCTACCTATCTCTATCAATCTACCTACCTACCTATCTCTATCTATCTATCTACCTACCTACCTATCTCTATCTATCTACCTACCTACCTATCTCTATCTATCTATCTACCTACCTACCTATCTCTATCTATCAATCTACCTACCTACCTATCTGTATCTATCTATCTACCTACCCACCTATCTCTATCTATCTATCTACCTACCTACCTATCTCTATCTATCTATCTACCTACCTACCTATCTCTATCTATCTATCTACCTACCTACCTACCTATCTCTATCAATCTACCTAAATACCTATCTCTATCTATCTACCTACCTACCTACCTACCTATCTCTATCAATCTACCTACCTACCTATCTCTATCTACCTACCTACCTACCTATCTCTATCTATCAATCTACCTACCTACCTATCTGTATCTATCTATCTACCTACCTACCTATCTGTATCTATCAATCTACCTACCTACCTATCTCGATCTATCAATCTACCTACCTACCTATCTCTATCTATCTATCTACCTACCTACATATCTGTATCTATCTACCTACCTACCTACCTATCTGTATCTATCTATCTACCTACCTACCTATCTCTATCTATCTATCTACCTACCTACCTATCTCTATCTATCTATCTACCTACCTACCTATCTGTATCTATCAATCTACCTACCTACCTATCTCTATCTATCTATCTACCTACCTACCTACCTATCTCTATCTATCTACCTACCTACTTACCTATCTCTATCTATCAATCTACCTACCTACCTATCTCTTTCTATCTATCTACCTACCTACCTATCTCTATCAATCTACCTACCTACCTATCTCTATCTAATCTACCTACCTACTAACCTCTCTATCTATCAATCTACCTACCTATCTATCTCTATCTATCTATCTACCTCCTACCTACATCTCTATCTATCAATCTACCTACCTACCTATCTCTATCTATCTACCTACCTACCAACCTATCTGTATCTATCTACCTACCTACCTACCTATCTCTATCTATCTATCTACCTACCTACATATCTGTATCTATATATCTACCTACCTACCTATCTGTATCTATCTATCTACCTACCTACATATCTGTATCTATATATCTACCTACCTACCTATCTCTATCTATCAATCTACCTACCTACCTATCTGTATCTATCTATCTACCTACCCACCTATCTGTATTTATCTATCTACCTACAATCTGTATCTACCTACCTACCTACGTATCTCTATCTATCTATCTACCTACCTACCTATCTGTATCTATCAATCTACCTACCTACCTATCTGTATCTATCTATCTACCTACCTACCTATCTCTATCTATCTATCTACCTACCCTAGCCTATCTCTATCTATCAATCTACCTACCTACCTATCTCTATCTATCAATCTACCTACCTACCTATCTGTATCTATCTACCTACCTACCTACCTATCTCTATCTATCTACCTACCTACCTACCTACCTATCTCTATCTATCTATCTACCTACCTACCTATCTCTATATATCTATCTACCTACCTACCTATCTCTATCTATCTATCTACCTACCTACCTATCTGTATCTATCAATCTACCTACCTACCTATCTCTATCTATCTACCTACCTACCTACCTATCTGTATCTATCAATCTACCTACCTACCTATCTCTATCTATCTACCTACCTACCTACCTACCTATCTCTATCTATCAATCTACCTACCTACCTATCTGTATCTATCTATCTACCTACCTACCTATCTGTATCTATCAATCTACCTACTCTACCTATCTCTATCTATCAATCTACCTACCTACCTATCTGTATCTATCTACCTACCTACCTACCTATCTGTATCTATCAATCTACCTACCTACCTATCTCTATCTATCAATCTACCTACCTACATATCTGTATCTATCTATCTACCTACCTACCTATCTGTATCTATCTACCTACCTACCTATCTGTATCTACCTACCTACCTACCTATCTCTATCTATCTATCTACCTACCTACCTATCTGTATCTATCTATCTACCTACCTACCTATTTGTATCTATCTATCTACCTACCTACCTATCTCTATCTATCTATCTACCTACCTACCTATCTCTATGTATCTACCTACCTACCTATCTCTATCTATCTACCTACCTACCTATCTCTATCTATCAATCTACCTACCTACCTATATCTATCTATCAATCTACCTACCTACCTATCTGTATCTATCAATCTACCTACCTACCTATCTCTATCTATCTACCTACCTACCTATCTCTATCTATCTATCTACCTACCTACCTATCTCTATCTATCTACCTACCTACCTATTTCTATCTATCTATCTACCTACCTACCTATCTCTATCTATCAATCTACCTACCTACCTATCTGTATCTATCTATCTACCTACCTACCTATCTCTATCTATCAATCTACCTACCTTCCTATCTGTATCAATCTACCTACCTACCTATCTCTATCTATCTACCTACCTACCTACCTATATCTATCAATCTACCTACCTACCTATCTCTATCTATCTACCTACCTACCTATCTGTCTCTATCAATCTACCTACCTACCTATCTATCTCTATCTATCTATCTACCTACCTACCTACCTATCTCTATCTATCTACCTACCTACCCTATCTCTATCTATCTATCTACCTACCTACCTATCTCTATCTATCTATCTACCTACCTACCTATCTGTATCTATCAATCTACCTACCTACCTATCTCTATCTATCTACCTACCTACCTACCTATCTGTATCTATCAATCTACCTACCTACCTATCTCTATCTATCTACCTACCTACCTACCTATCTCTATCTTTCAATCTACCTACCTACCTATCTGTATCTATCTATCTACCTACCTACCTATCTGTATCTATCAATCTACCTACCTACCTATCTCTATCTATCAATCTACCTTCCTACCTATCTGTATCTATCTATCTACCTACCTACCTATCTGTATCTATCAATCTACCTACCTACCTATCTCTATCTATCAATCTACCTACCTACCTATCTGTATCTATCTATCTATCTACCTATCTATCTGTATCTATCAATCTACCTACCTACCTATCTCTATCTATCAATCTACCTACCTACCTATCTGTATCTATCTATCTACCTACCGACCTATCTGTATCTATCAATCTACCTACCTACCTATCTCTATCTATCTACCTACCTACCAACCTATCTGTATCTATCTACCTACCTACCTACCTATCTCTATCTATCTATCTACCTACCTACATATCTGTATCTATATATCTACCTACCTACCTATCTGTATCTATCTATCTACCTACCTACATATCTGTATCTATATATCTACCTACCTACCTATCTCTATCTATCAATCTACCTACCTACCTATCTGTATCTATCTATCTACCTACCCACCTATCTGTATTTATCTATCTACCTACAATCTGTATCTACCTACCTACCTACGTATCTCTATCTATCTATCTACCTACCTACCTATCTGTATCTATCAATCTACCTACCTACCTATCTGTATCTATCTATCTACCTACCTACCTATCTCTATCTATCTATCTACCTACCTACCTATCTCTATCTATCAATCTACCTACCTACCTATCTCTATCTATCAATCTACCTACCTACCTATCTGTATCTATCTACCTACCTACCTACCTATCTCTATCTATCTACCTACCTACCTACCTACCTATCTCTATCTATCTACCTACCTACCTACCTATCTCTATCTATCTATCTACCTACCTACCTATCTCTATATATCTATCTACCTACCTACCTATCTCTATCTATCTATCTACCTACCTACCTATCTGTATCTATCAATCTACCTACCTACCTATCTCTATCTATCTACCTACCTACCTACCTACCTATCTGTATCTATCAATCTACCTACCTACCTATCTCTATCTATCTACCTACCTACCTACCTACCTATCTCTATCTATCAATCTACCTACCTACCTATCTGTATCTATCTATCTACCTACCTACCTATCTGTATCTATCAATCTACCTACCTACCTATCTCTATCTATCAATCTACCTACCTACCTATCTGTATCTATCTACCTACCTACCTACCTATCTGTATCTATCAATCTACCTACCTACCTATCTCTATCTATCAATCTACCTACCTACATATCTGTATCTATCTATCTATCTACCTACCTACCTATCTGTATCTATCTACCTACCTACCTATCTGTATCTACCTACCTACCTACCTATCTCTATCTATCTATCTACCTACCTACCTATCTGTATCTATCTATCTACCTACCTACCTATTTGTATCTATCTATCTACCTACCTACCTATCTCTATCTATCTATCTACCTACCTACCTATCTCTATGTATCTACCTACCTACCTATCTCTATCTATCTACCTACCTACCTACCTATCTCTATCTATCAATCTACCTACCTACCTATATCTATCTATCAATCTACCTACCTACCTATCTGTATCTATCAATCTACCTACCTACCTATCTCTATCTACCTACCTACCTACCTATCTCTATCTATCTATCTACCTACCTACCTATCTCTATCTATCTACCTACCTACCTATTTCTATCTATCTATCTACCTACCTACCTATCTCTATCTATCAATCTACCTACCTACCTATCTGTATCTATCTATCTACCTACCTACCTATCTCTATCTATCAATCTACCTACCTTCCTATCTGTATCAATCTACCTACCTACCTATCTCTATCTATCTACCTACCTACCTATCTGTCTCTATCAATCTACCTACCTACCTATCTATCTCTATCTATCTATCTACCTACCTACCTACCTATCTCTATCTATCTACCTACCTACCTATCTCTATCTATCTATCTACCTACCTACCTATCTCTATCTATCTATCTACCTACCTACCTATCTGTATCTATCAATCTACCTACCTACCTATCTCTATCTATCTACCTACCTACCTACCTATCTGTATCTATCAATCTACCTACCTACCTATCTCTATCTATCTACCTACCTACCTACCTATCTCTATCTTTCAATCTACCTACCTACCTATCTGTATCTATCTATCTACCTACCTACCTATCTGTATCTATCAATCTACCTACCTACCTATCTCTATCTATCAATCTACCTTCCTACCTATCTGTATCTATCTATCTACCTACCTACCTATCTGTATCTATCAATCTACCTACCTACCTATCTCTATCTATCAATCTACCTACCTACCTATCTGTATCTATCTATCTATCTACCTATCTATCTGTATCTATCAATCTACCTACCTACCTATCTCTATCTATCAATCTACCTACCTACCTATCTGTATCTATCTATCTACCTACCGACCTATCTGTATCTATCAATCTACCTACCTACCTATCTCTATCTATCTATCTACCTACCTACATATCTGTATCTATCTACCTACCTACCTACCTATCTCTATCTATCTATCTACCTACATACCTATCTGTATCTATCTATCTACCTACCTACCTATCTCTATCTATCTATCTACCTACCTACCTATCTCTATCTATCTATCTACCTACCTACCTATCTCTATCAATCTACCTACCTACCTATCTCTATCTATCTACCTACCTACCTACCTATCTCTATCTATCAATCTACCTACCTACCTATCTCTATCTATCTATCTACCTACCTACATATCTGTATCTATCTACCTACATACCTACCTATCTGTATCTATCTATCTACCTACCTACCTATCTCTTTCTATCTATCTACCTACCTACCTATCTCTATCTATCTATCTACCTACCTACCTATCTGTATCTATCAATCTACCTACCTACCTATCTCTATCTATCTATCTATCTATCTACCTACCTATCTCTATCTATCTACCTACCTACCTACCTATCTCTATCTATAAATCTACCTACCTACCTATCTCTATCTATCTATCTACCTACCTACCTATCTCTATCAATCTACCTACCTACCTATCTCTATCTATCTACCTACCTACCTACCTATCTCTATCTATCTATCTACCTACCTACCTATCTCTGTCTATCAATCTACCTACCTACCTATCTCTATCTATCTACCTACCTACCTACCTATCTCTATCTATCTATCTACCTACCTACCTATCTCTATCTATCAATCTACCTACCTATCTGTATCTATCTATCTACCTACCTACCTATCTGTATCTATCAATCTACCTACCTACCTATCTCTATCTATCTATCTACCTACCTACCTATCTCTATCTATCTATCTACCTACCTACCTATCTCTATCTATCTATCTACCTACCTACCTATCTGTATATATCTATCTACCTATCTACCTATCTCTATCTATCAATCTACCTACCTACCTATCTCTATCTATCTATCTACCTTCCTACCTATCTCTATCTATCAATCTACCTACCTATCTGTATCTACCTACCTACCTACCTATCTCTATCTATCTATCTACCTACCTACCTATCTGTATCTATCAATCTACCTACCTACCTATCTCTATCTATCAATCTACCTACCTACCTATCTGTATCTATCTATCTACCTATCTACCTGTCTGTATCTATCTATCTACCTACCTACCTATCTCTATCTATCTATCTACCTACCTACCTATCTCTATCTATCTATCTATCTACCTACCTACCTATCTCTATCTATCTATCTCTCTATCTATCTATCTATCTATCTATCTATCTATCTATCTATCTATCTATCTATCTATCTACCTACCTATCTGTATCTATCAATCTACCTACCTACCTATCTCTATCTATCTATCTACCTACCTACCTATCTCTATCAATCTACCTACCTACCTATCTGTATCTATCTACCTACCTACCTACCTATCTGTATCTATCAATCTACCTACCTACCTATCTCTATCTATCAATCTACCTACCTACCTATCTCTATCTATCTATCTACCTACCCACCTATCTGTATTTATCTATCTACCTACCTATCTGTATCTATCTACCTACCTACCTACCTATCTCTATCTATCTATCTACTTACCTACCTATCTCTATCTATCAATCTACCTACCTACCTATCTCTATCTATCAATCTACCTACCTACCTATCTCTATCTATCTATCTACCTACCCACCTATCTGTATTTATCTATCTACCTACCTATCTGTATCTATCTACCTACCTACCTACCTATCTCTATCTATCTATCTACCTAGCTATCTATCTCTATCTATCAATCTACCTACCTACCGATCTCTATCTATCTATCTACCTACCTACCTACCTATCTCTATCTATCAATCTACCTACCTACCTATCTGTGTCTATCAATCTACCTACCTACCTATCTCTATCTATCTACCTACCTACCTACCTATCTCTATCAATCTACCTACCTACCTATCTCTATCAATCTACCTACCTACCTATCTGTATCTATCTATCTACCTACCTACCTGTCTGTATCTATCTATCTACCTACCTACCTATCTCTATCTATCTATCTACCTACCTACCTATCTCTATCTATCTATCTATCTATCTATCTACCTAACTACCTATCTCTATCTATCTATCTACCTACCTACCTATTTCTATCTATCAATCTACCTACCTACCTATCTGTATCTATCTATCTACCTACCTACCTATCTGTATCTATCAATCTACCTACCTACCTATCTCTATCTATCAATCTACCTACCTACCTATCTCTATCTATCTATCTACCTACCCACCTATTTGTATTTATCTATCTACCTACCAATCTGTATCTATCTACCTACCTCCCTACCTATCTCTATCTATCTATCTACCTACCTATCTGTATCTATCAATCTACCTACCTACCTATCTCTATCTATCTATCTACCTACCCACCTATCTGTATTTATCTATCTACCTACCTACCTGTATCTACCTACCTACCTACCTACCTATCTGTATCTATCAATCTAACTACCTACCTATCTCTATCTATCAATCTACCTACCTACCTATCTCTATCTATCAATCTACCTACCTACCTATCTGTATCTATCTATCTACCTACCTACCTATCTGTATCTATCAATCTACCTACCTACCTACCTATCTCTATCTATCTATCTACCTACCCACCTATCTGTATTTATCTATCTACCTACCTATCTGTTTCTATCTCTATCTATCAATCTACCTACCTACCTATCGGTATCTATCAATCTACCTACCTACCTATCTCTATCTATCTACCTACCTACCTATCTCTATCTATCAATCTACCTACCTACCTATTTGTATCTATCTATCTACCTACCTACCTGTCTGTATCTATCTATCTACCTACCTACCTATCTCTATCTATCTATCTACCTTCCTACCTATCTCTATCTATCTATCCACCTACCTACCTATCTCTATCTATCTATCTACCTACCTACCTATCTCTATCTATCTATCTACCTAACTACCTATCTCTATCTATCTATCTACCTACCTACCTATCTCTATCTATCAATCTACCTACCTACCTATCTGTATCTATCTACCTACCTACCTACCTACCTATCTGTATCTATCAATCTACCTACCTACCTATCTCTATCAATCTACCTACCTACCTATCTCTATCTATCTATCTACCTACCCACCTATCTGTATTTATCTATCTACCTACCTATCTGTATCTATCTACATACCTACCTACCTATCTCTATCTATCTATCTACCTAAATACCTATCTCTATCTATCAATCTACCTACCTACCTATCTGTATCTATCAATCTACCTACCTACCTATCTCTATCTATCAATCTACCTACCTACCTATCTGTATCTATCAATCTACCTACCTACCTATCTCTATCTATCTACCTACCTACCTACCTATCTCTATCAATCTACCTACCTACCTATCTCTATCTATTTACCTACCTACCTACCTATCTCTATCTATCAATCTACCTACCTACCTATCTGTATCTATCTATCTACCTACCTACCTATCTGTATCTATCTACCTACCTACCTACCTATCTCTATCTATCAATCTACCTACCTACCTACCTATCTGTATCTATCTATCTACCTACCTACCTATCTGTATCTATCTATCTACCTACCTACCTGTCTGTATCTATCTATCTACCTACCTACCTATCTCTATCTATCTATCTACCTACCTACATATCTCTATCTATCTACCTACCTACCTATCTCTATCTATCTATCTACCTAACTACCTATCTCTATCTATCTATCTACCTACCTACCTATCTCTATCTATCAATCTACCTACCTACCTATCTGTATCTATCTATCTACCTACCTACCTATCTGTATATATCAATCTACCTACCTACCTATCTCTATCTATCTACCTACCCACCTATCTGTATTTATCTATCTACCTACCTATCTGTATCTATCTACCTACCTACCTATCTGTATCTATCAATCTACCTACCTACCTATCTCTATCTATCAATCTACCTACCTACCTATCTCTATCTATCTATCTACCTACCCACCTATCTGTATTTATCTATCTACCTACCTATCTGTATCTATCTACCTACCTACCTACCGATCTCTATCTATCTATCTACCTAGCTATCTATCTCTATCTATCAATCTACCTACCTACCTATCTGTATCTATCAATCTACCTACCTACCTATCTCTATCTATCTACCTACCTACCTATCTCTATCTATCAATCTACCTACCTACCTAATTGTATCTATCTATCTACCTACTACCTGTCTGTATCTATCTATCTACCTACCTACCTATCTCTATCTATCTATCTACCTACCTACCTATCTCTATCTATCTATCTATCTACCTACCTACCTATCTCTATCTATCAATCTACCTACCTACCTATCTGTATCTATCTATCTACCTACCCACCTATCTGTATTTATCTATCTACCTACCTATCTGTATCTATCTACCTACCTACCTACCGATCTCTATCTATCTATCTACCTAGCTATCTATCTCTATCTATCAATCTACCTACCTACCTATCTGTATCTATCAATCTACCTACCTACCTATCTCTATCTATCTACCTACCTACCTATCTCTATCTATCAATCTACCTACCTACCTAATTGTATCTATCTATCTACCTACTACCTGTCTGTATCTATCTATCTACCTACCTACCTATCTCTATCTATCTATCTACCTACCTACCTATCTCTATCTATCTATCTATCTACCTACCTACCTATCTCTATCTATCTATCTACCTACCTACCTATCTCTATCTATCTATCTACCTAACTACCTATCTCTATCTATCTATCTACCTACCTACCTATCTCTATCTATCAATCTACCTACCTACCTATCTGTATCTATCTATCTACCTACCTATCTGTATCTATCAATCTACCTATCTACCTATCTCTATCTATCTATCTACCTACCCACCTATCTGTATTTATCTATCTACCTACCTACCTGTATCTACCTACCTACCTACCTACCTATCTGTATCTATCAATCTAACTACCTACCTATCTCTATCTATCAATCTACCTACCTACCTATCTCTATCTATCTACCTACCTACCTATCTCTATCTATCTATCTACCTACCTACCTATCTCTATCTATCTATCTACCTAACTACCTATCTGTATCTATCTACCTACCTACCTACCTACCTATCTGTATCTATCAATCTACCTACCTACCTATCTCTATCTATCTATCTACCTACCCACCTATCTGTATTTATCTATCTACCTACCTATCTGTATCTATCTACCTACCTACCTACCTATCTGTATCTATCAATCTACCTACCTACCTATCTCTATCTATCAATCTACCTACCTACCTATCTCTATCTATCTATCTACCTACCCACCTATCTGTATTTATCTATCTACCTACCTATCTGTATCTATCTACCTACCTACCTACCTATCTCTATCTATCTATCTATCTATCTACCTACCTACCTACCTATCTCTATCTGTCAACCTACCTACCTACCTATCTGTATCTATCAATCTACCTACCTACATATCTCTATCTATCAATCTACCTACCTACCTATCTATATCTATCAATCTACCTACCTACCTATCTCTATCTATCTACCTACCTACCTACCTATCTCTATCAATCTACCTACCTACCTATCTCTATCTATCAATCTACCTACCTACCTATCTGTATCTATCTATCTACCTATCTACCTATCTGTATCTATCTACCTACCTACCTACCTATCTCTATCTATCAATCTACCTACCTACCTATCTGTATCTATCTATCTACCTACCTACCTATCTGTATCTATCTATCTACCTACCTACCTATCTCTACCTATCTATCTACCTACCTACCTATCTCTATCTATCTATCTACCTACCTATCTATCTGTATCTATCAATCTACCTACCTACCTACCTCTATCTATCTATCTACCTACCTACCTATCTGTATCTATCTACCTACCTACCTACCTATCTGTATCTATCTACCTACCTACCTACCTATCTGTATCTATCTACCTACCTACCTATCTGTATCTATCTATCTACCTACCTACCTATCTCTATCTATCTACCTACCTACCTATCTCTATCAATCTACCTACCTACCTATCTCTATCTATCTATCTACCTACCTACCTATCTCTATCTATCTATCTACCTACCTACCTATCTCTATCTATCAATCTACCTACCTACCTATCTGTATCTATCAATCTACCTACCTACCTATCTCTATCTATCTACCTACCTACCTACCTATCTCTATCTATCAATCTACCTACATACCTATCTGTATCTATCTATCTACCTACCTACCTGTCTGTATCTATCTATCTATCTACCTACCTACCTATCTCTATCTATCTATCTACCTACCTACCAATCTCTATCTATCTATCTACCTACCTACCTATCTCTATCTATCTATCTACCTAACTACCTATCTCTATCTATCTATCTACCTACCTACCTATCTCTATCTTTCAATCTACCTACCTACCTATCTGTATCTATCTATCTACCTACCTATCTGTATCTATCAATCTACCTACCCACCTATCTCTATGTATCTATCTACATACCCACCTATCTGTATTTATCTATCTACCTACCTACCTGTACCTACCTACCTACCTATCTACCTACCTATCTGTATCTATCAATCTACCTACCTACCTATCTCTATCAATCTACCTACCTACCTATCTCCATCTATCTATCTACCTACCCACCTATCTGTACTTATCTATCTACCTACCTATCTGTATCTATCTACCTACCTACCTTCCTACCTATCTCTATCTATCTATCTACCTACCTACCTATCTCTATCTATCAATCTACCTACCTACCTATCTGTATCTATCAACCTACCTACCTATCTCTATCTATCTATCTACCTACCTACCTACCTATCTCTATCAATCTACCTACCTACCAATCTCTATCTACCTATCTACATACCTACCTATCTCTATCTATCTATCTACCTACTTACCTATCTGTATCTATCTATCTACCTACCCACCTATCTCTATCTCTCTATCTACCTACCTACCTATCTGTATCTATCTATCTACCTATCTACCTATCTCTATATATCTATCTACCTACCTACCTATCTCTATCTATCTATCTACCTACCTACCTATCTCTATCTATTAATCTACCTACCTACCTATCTCTATATATCTATCTACCTACCTACCTATCTCTATCTATCAATCTACCTACCTACCTATCTCTATCTATCTATCTACCTACCTACCTATCTCTATCTATCAATCTACCTACCTACCTATCTGTATCTATCTATCTACCTATCTACCTATCTCTATCTATCTATCTACCTACCTACCTATCTCTGTCTATCAATCTACCTACCTACCTATCTGTATCTATCAATCTACCTACCTACCTATCTCTATCTATCTCTCTACCTACCTACCTATCTCTATCTATCAATCTACCTACCTACCTATCTGTATCTATCAATCTACCTACCTACCTATCTCTATCTATCTACCTACATATCTGTATCTATATATCTACCTACCTACCAATCTCTATCTATCTATCTACCTACCTACCTACCTATCTCTATCTATCAATCTACCTACCTACCTACCTATCTCTATCTATCTATCTACCTACCTACCTATCTCTATCTATCAATCTACCTACCTACCTATCTGTATCTATAAATCTACCTACCTACCTATCTCTATCTATCTACCTACCTACCTATCTATATCTATCAATCTACCTACCTACCTATCTGTATCTATCAATCTACCTACCTACCTACCTATCTCTATCTATCTACCTACCTACCTACCTACCTATCTCTATCAATCTACCTACCTACCTATTTCTATCTATCTATCTACCTACCTACCTATCTCTATCTATCTATCTACCTACCTACCTATCTGTATCTATCTATCTACCTACCCACCTATCTCTATCTATCTATCTACCTACCTACCTATCTGTATCTATCTATCTACCTACCTACCTATCTCTATCTATCTATCTACCTACCTACCTATCTCTATCTATCTATGTACCTACCTACCTATCTGTATCTATCAATCTACCTACCTACCTATCTCTATCTATCTATCTATCTATCTATCTACCTACCTACCTACCTATCTCTATCTATTAATCTACCTACCTACCTATCTGTATCTATCTACCTACCTACCTATCTCTATCTATCTATATACCTACCTACCTATCTCTATCTATCAATCTACCTACCTACCTATCTGTATCTATCAATCTACCTACCTACCTATCTCTATCTATCTATCTACCTACCTACCTATCTCTATCTATCTATCTACCTACCTACCTCTCTATCTATCTATCTACCTACCTACCTATCTGTTTCTATCTATCTACCTACCTACCTATCTCTATCTATCTATCTACCTACCTACCTATCTGTATCTATCTACCTACCTACCTATCTGTATCTATCTACCTACCTACCTACCTATCTCTATCAATCTACCTACCTACCTATCTCTATCTATCTACCTACCTACCTACCTACCTACCTATCTCTATCTATCATTCTACCTACCTACCTATCTGTATCTATCTATCTACCTACCTACCTATCTCTATCTATCTCTCTACCTACCTACCTATCTCTATCTATCTATCTACCTACCTACCTATCTCTATCTATCTATCTACCTACCTACCTATCTGTATCTATCAATCTACCTACCTACCTATCTCTATCTATCTACCTAACTACCTATCTCTATCTATCTATCTACCTACCTACCTATCTGTATCTATCTATCTACCTACCTACCTATCTCTATCTATCTATCTACCTACCTACCTATCTCTATCTATCTATCTATCTATCTACCTACCTATCTCTATCAATCTACCTACCTACCTATCTCTATCTATCTATCTACCTATCTACATATCTGTATCTATCTACCTACCTACCTACCTATCTGTATCTATCTATCTACCTACCTACCTATCTCTATCTATCTATCTACCTACCTACCTATCTCTATCTATCTATGTACCTACCTACCTATCTGTATCTATCAATCTACCTACCTACCTATCTCTATCTATCTATCTACCTACCTACCTATCTCTATCTATCTATCTACCTACCTACCTATCTGTATCTATCTATCTACCTACCTACCTATCTCTATCTATCTATCTACCTACCTACCTATCTCTATCTATCAATCTACCTACCTACCTATCTATATCTATCAATCTACCTACCTACCTATCTCTATCTATCAATCTACCTACCTACCTATCTCTATCTATCTACCTACCTACCTACCTATCTCTATCAATCTACCTACCTACCTATCTCTATCTATCTATCTACCTACCTACCTATCTCTATCTATCTATCTACCTACCTACCTATCTGTATCTATCTATCTACCTACCCACCTATCTCTATCTATCTACCTACCTACCTATCTGTATCTATCTATCTACCTATCTACCTATCTCTATATATCTATCTACCTACCTACCTATCTCTATCTATCTCTCTACCTACCTACCTATCTCTATCTATCAATCTACCTACCTACCTATCTGTATCTATCAATCTACCTACCTACCTATCTCTATCTATCTACCTACATATCTGTATCTATATATCTACCTACCTACCAATCTCTATCTATCTACCTACCTACCTACCTATCTCTATCTATCAATCTACCTACCTACCTATCTCTATCTATCTATCTATCTATCTACCTACCTACCTATCTCTATCTATCAATCTACCTACCTACCTATCTGTATCTATCAATCTACCTACCTACCTATCTCTATCTATCTACCTACCTACCTATCTCTATCTATCAATCTACCTACCTACCTATCTGTATCTATCAATCTACCTACCTACCTACCTATCTCTATCTATCTACCTACCTACCTACCTATCTCTATCAATATACCTACCTACCTATTTCTATCTATCTATCTACCTACCTACCTATCTCTATCTATCTATCTACCTACCTACCTATCTGTATCTATCTATCTACCTACCCACCTATCTCTATCTATCTATCTACCTACCTACCTATCTGTATCTATCTATCTACCTATCTACCTATCTCTATATATCTATCTACCTACCTACCTATCTCTATCTATCTATCTATCTACCTACCTACCTATCTCTATCTATTAATATACCTACCTACCTATCTGTATCTATCTACCTACCTACCTATCTCTATCTATCAATCTACCTACCTACCTATCTATCTATCTATATACCTACCTACCTATCTCTATCTATCAATCTACCTACCTACCTATCTGTATCTATCAATCTACCTACCTACCTATCTCTATCTATCTATCTACCTACCTACCTATCTCTATCTATCTATCTACCTACCTACCTATCTGTATCTATCTATCTACCTACCTACCTATCTGTATCTATCTATCTACCTACCTACCTATCTCTATCTATCTATCTACCTACCTATCTCTATCTATCTACCTACCTACCTACCTATCTCTATCAATCTACCTACCTACCTATCTCTATATATCTACCTACCTACCTACCTATCTCTATCTATCAATCTACCTACCTACCTATCTGTATCTATCTATCTACCTACCTACCTATCTCTATCTATCTCTCTACCTACCTACCTATCTCTATCTATCTATCTACCTAACTACCTATCTCTATCTATCTATCTACCTACCTACCTATCTGTATCTATCTATCTACCTACCTACCTATCTGTATCTATCTATCTACCTACCTACCTATCTCTATCTATCTATCTACCTACCTACCTATCTCTATCTATCTACCTACCTACCTATCTCTATCAATCTACCTACCTACCTATCTCTATCTATCTACCTACCTACCTACCTATCTCTATCAATCTACCTACCTACCTATCTCTATCTATCTATCTACCTATCTACATATCTGTATCTATCTACCTACCTACCTACCTACCTATCTGTATCTATCTATCTACCTACCTACCTATCTCTATCTATCTATCTACCTACATACCTATCTCTATCTATCTATGTACCTACCTACCTATCTGTATCTATCAATCTACCTACCTACCTATCTCTATCTATCTATCTACCTACCTACCTATCTCTATCTATCTATCTACCTACCTACCTATCTGTATCTATCTATCTACCTACCTACCTATCTCTATCTATCTATCTATCTACCTACCTACCTATCTCTATCTATCAATCTACCTACCTACCTATCTGTATCTATCAATCTACCTACCTACCTATCTCTATCTATCAATCTACCTACCTACCTATCTGTATCTATCAATCTACCTACCTACCTATCTCTATCTATCTACCTACCTACCTACCTATCTCTATCAATCTACCTACCTACCTATCTCTATCTATCTATCTACCTACCTACCTATCTCTATCTATCTATCTACCTACCTACCTATCTGTATCTATCTATCTACCTACCCACCTATCTCTATCTATCTACCTACCTACTTATCTGTATCTATCTATCTACCTATCTACCTATCTCTATATATCTATCTACCTACCTACCTATCTCTATCTATCTATCTACCTACCTACCTATCTCTATCTATTAATCTACCTACCTACCTATCTGTATCTATCTATCTACCTACCTACCTATCTCTATCTATCTATCTACCTACCTACCTATCTCTATCAATCTACCTACCTACCTATCTCTATCTATCTACCTACCTACCTATCTCTATCTATCTACCTACCTACCTATCTCTATCTATCTATCTACCTACCCACCTATCTCTATCTGTCTATCTACCTACCTACCTATCTGTATCTATCAATCTACCTACCTACCTATTTCTAACTATCTATCTACCTACCTACCTATCTCTATCTATCTATCTACCTACCTACCTACCTATCTCTATCTATCTATCTACCTACCTACCTATCTCTATCTATCTATCTACCTACCTACCTATCTCTATCAATCTACCTACCTACCTATCTCTATCTATCTACCTACCTACCTACCTATCTCTATCTATCAATCTACCTACCTACCTATCTCTATCTATCTATCTACCTACCTACATATCTGTATCTATCTACCTACCTACCTATCTCTATCTATCTATCTACCTACCTACCTATCTGTATCTCTCTACCTACCTACCTACCTATCTCTTTCTATCTATCTACCTACCTACCTATCTCTATCTATCTACCTACCTACCTATCTCTATCTATCTATCTACCTACCTACCTATCTGTATCTATCTATCTACCTATCTACCTATCTCTATCTATCAATCTACCTACCTACCTATCTCTATCTATCTATCTACCTACCTACCTATCTCTATCTATCAATCTACCTACCTACCTGTATTTATCTACCTACCTACCTACCTATCTCTATCTATCAATCTACCTACCTACCTATCTGTATCTATCAATCTACCTACCTACCTATCTGTATCAATCTATCTACCTATCTACCTATCTCTATCTATCAATCTACCTACCTACCTATCTCTATCTATCAATCTACCTACCTACCTATCTGTATCTATCAATCTACCTACCTACCTATCTCTATCTATCTACCTACATACCTACCTATCTCTATCAATCTACCTACCTACCTATCTCTATCTATCTACCTACCTACCTACCTATCTCTATCTATCAATCTACCTACCTACCTATCTGTATCTATCTATCTACCTACCTACCTATCTCTATCTATCTATCTACCTACCTACCTATCTCTATCTATCTACCTACCTACCTATCTCTATCTATCTATCTACCTACCTACCTATCTCTATCTATCAATCTACCTACCTATCTCTATTTATCTACCTACCTACCTACCTATCTCTATCTATCTATCTACCTACCTATCTGTATTTATCTACCTACCTACCTACCTATCTCTATCTATCTACCTACCAACCTATCTCTATCTATCAATCTACCTACCTACCTATCTGTATCTATCAATCTACCTACCTACCTATCTCTATCTATCGATCTATCTATCTATCTATCTATCTATCTATCTATCTATCTATCTACCTACCTATCTCTATCTATCAATCTACCTACCTACCTATCTGTATCTATCAATCTACCTACCTACCTATCTCTATCTATCTACCTACATACCTACCTATCTCTATCAATCTACCTACCTACCTATCTCTATCTATCTACCTACCTACCTACCTATCTCTATCTATCAATCTACCTACCTACCTATCTGTATCTATCTATCTACCTACCTACCTATCTCTATCTATCTATCTACCTACCTACCTATCTCTATCTATCTATCTACCTACCTACCTATCTCTATCTATCTACCTACCTACCTATCTCTATCTATCTATCTACCTACCTACCTATCTCTATCTATCAATCTACCTACCTATCTCTATTTATCTACCTACCTACCTACCTACCTACCTATCTCTATCTATCTACCTACCTATCTGTATCTATCAATCTACCTACCTACCTATCTGTATCTATCAATCTACCTACCTACCTATCTGTATCTATCTATCTACCTACCTATCTGTATCTATCAATCTACCTACCTACCTATCTCTATCTATCTATCTACCTACCTACCTATCTCTTTCTATCTATCTACCTACCTACCTATCTCTATCTATCTATCTACCTACCTACCTATTTCTATCTATCTATCTACCTACCTACCTATCTCTATCTATCAATCTACCTACCTATCTGTATTTATCTACCTACCTACCTACCTACCTATCTCTATCTATCTATCTACCTACCTACCTATCTCTATCTATCAATCTATCTACCTACCTATCTGTATCTATTTATCTACCTAACTACCTATCTCTATCTATCTATCTACCTACCTACCTATCTCTATCTATCTATCTACTTACCTACCTATCTCTATCTATCTATCTACCTACCTACCTATCTCTATCTATCTATCTACCTACCTACCTATCTCTATCTATCAATCTACCTACCTATCTGTATTTATCTACCTACCTACCTACCTATCTCTATCTATCTATCTACCTACCTACCTATCTCTATCTATCTATCTACCTACCTACCTATCTGAATCTATCAATCTACCAACCTTCCTATCTCTATCTATCTATCTACCTACCTACCTATCTCTATCTATCTATCTACCTACCTACCTATCTGTATCTATCTATCTAACTACCTACCTATCTGTATCTATCTATCTACCTACCTACCTATCTCTATCTATCTATCTACCTACCTACCTATCTCTATCAATCTACCTACCTACCTATCTCTATCTATCTACCTACCTACCTATCTCTATCTATCTTTCTACCTACCTACATATCTTTATCTATCTACCTACCTACCTACCTATCTGTATCTATCTATCTATCTACCTACCTACCTATCTCTATCTATCTATTTACCTACCTACCTATCTCTATCTATCTATCTACCTACCTACCTATCTGTATCTATCAATCTACCTACCTACCTATCTCTATCTATCTATCTACCTACCTACCTATCTCTATCTATCTATCTACCTACCTACCTATCTCTATCTATCTATCTACCTACCTACCTGTATCTATCTATCTACCTACCTACCTATCTCTATCTATCTATCTACCTACCTACCTATCTCTATCAATCTACCTACCTACCTATCCCTATCTATCTACCTACCTACCTATCTCTATCTATCTTTCTACCTACCTACATATCTGTATCTATCTACCTACCTACCTACCTATCTGTATCTATCTATCTACCTACCTACCTATCTCTATCTATCTATTTACCTACCTTCCTATCTCTATCTATCTATCTACCTACCTACCTATCTGTATCTATCAATCTACCTACCTACCTATCTCTATCTATCTATCTACCTACCTACCTATCTCTATCTATCTATCTACCTACCTACCTATCTTTATCTATCTATCTAACTACCTACCTATCTGTATCTATCTATCTACCTACCTACCTATCTCTATCTATCTATCTACCTACCTACCTATCTCTATCAATCTACCTACCTACCTATCTCTATCTATCTACCTACCTACCTATCTCTATCTATCTTTCTACCTACCTACATATCTGTATCTATCTACCTACCTTCCTACCTACCTATCTGTATCTATCTATCTACCTACCTACCTATCTCTATCTATCTATTTACCTACCTACCTATCTCTATCTATCTATCTACCTACCTACCTATCTCTATCTATCTACCTACCTACCTATGTCTATCTATCTATCTACCTACCTACCTGTATCTATCTATCTACCTACCTACCTATCTCTATCAATCTACCTACCTACCTATCCCTATCTATCTACCTACCTACCTACCTATCTCTATCTATCAATCTACCTACCTACCTATCTCTATCTATCTACCTACCTACCTACATATCTGTATCTATCTACCTACCTACCTATCTCTATCTATCTACCTACCTACCTATCTCTATCTATCTTTCTACCTACCTACATATCTTTATCTATCTACCTACCTACCTACCTATCTGTATCTATCTATCTATCTACCTACCTACCTATCTCTATCTATCTATTTACCTACCTACCTATCTCTATCTATCTATCTACCTACCTACCTATCTGTATCTATCAATCTACCTACCTACCTATCTCTATCTATCTATCTACCTACCTCCCTATCTCTATCTATCTATCTACCTACCTACCTATCTCTATCTATCTATCTACCTACCTACCTGTATCTATCTATCTACCTACCTACCTATCTCTATCTATCTATCTACCTACCTACCTATCTCTATCAATCTAACTACCTACCTATCCCTATCTATCTACCTACCTACCTATCTCTATCTATCAATCTACCTACCTACCTATCTCTATCTATCTACCTGCCTACCTACATATCTGTATCTATCTACCTACCTACCTATCTCTATCTATCTATCTACCTACATACCTCTCTGTATCTATCTATCTACCTACATACCTATCTCTATCTATCTATCTACCTACCTACCTATCTCTATCTATCTACCTACCTACCTATCTGTATGTATCTACCTACCTACCTACCTACCTACCTATCTGTATCTATCTATCTACCTACCTACCTATCTGTATCTATATATCTACATACCTACCTATCTGTATCTATCTATCTACCTACCTAACTATCTGTATCTATCAATCTACCTACCTAGCTATCTCTATCTATCTATCTACCTACCTACCTATCTCTGTCTATCTATCTACCTACTTACCTATCTCTATCTATCTATCTACCTACCTACCTATCTGTATCTATCAATCTACCTACCTACCTATCTCTATCTATCTATCTACCTACCTACCTATCTCTATCTATCTATCTACCTACCTACCTATCTGTATCAATCTATCTACCTATCTACCTATCTCTATCTATCAATCTACCTACCTACCTATCTCTATCTATCAATCTACCTACCTACCTATCTGTATCTATCAATCTACCTACCTACCTATCTCTATCTATCTACCTACATACCTACCTATCTCTATCAATCTACCTACCTACCTATCTCTATCTATCTACCTACCTACCTACCTATCTCTATCTATCAATCTACCTACCTACCTATCTGTATCTATCTATCTACCTACCTACCTATCTCTATCTATCTATCTACCTACCTACCTATCTCTATCTATCTACCTACCTACCTATCTCTATCTATCTATCTACCTACCTACCTATCTCTATCTATCAATCTACCTACCTATCTCTATTTATCTACCTACCTACCTACCTATCTCTATCTATCTATCTACCTACCTATCTGTATTTATCTACCTACCTACCTACCTATCTCTATCTATCTACCTACCAACCTATCTCTATCTATCAATCTACCTACCTACCTATCTGTATCTATCAATCTACCTACCTACCTATCTCTATCTATCTATCTATCTATCTATCTATCTATCTATCTATCTACCTACCTATCTCTATCTATCAATCTACCTACCTACCTATCTGTATCTATCAATCTACCTACCTACCTATCTCTATCTATCTACCTACATACCTACCTATCTCTATCAATCTACCTACCTACCTATCTCTATCTATCTACCTACCTACCTACCTATCTCTATCTATCAATCTACCTACCTACCTATCTGTATCTATCTATCTACCTACCTACCTATCTCTATCTATCTATCTACCTACCTACCTATCTCTATCTATCTATCTACCTACCTACCTATCTCTATCTATCTACCTACCTACCTATCTCTATCTATCTATCTACCTACCTACCTATCTCTATCTATCAATCTACCTACCTATCTCTATTTATCTACCTACCTACCTACCTACCTACCTATCTCTATCTATCTACCTACCTATCTGTATCTATCAATCTACCTACCTACCTATCTGTATCTATCAATCTACCTACCTACCTATCTGTATCTATCTATCTACCTACCTATCTGTATCTATCAATCTACCTACCTACCTATCTCTATCTATCTATCTACCTACCTACCTATCTCTTTCTATCTATCTACCTACCTACCTATCTCTATCTATCTATCTACCTACCTACCTATTTCTATCTATCTATCTACCTACCTACCTATCTCTATCTATCAATCTACCTACCTATCTGTATTTATCTACCTACCTACCTACCTACCTATCTCTATCTATCTATCTACCTACCTACCTATCTCTATCTATCAATCTATCTACCTACCTATCTGTATCTATTTATCTACCTAACTACCTATCTCTATCTATCTATCTACCTACCTACCTATCTCTATCTATCTATCTACTTACCTACCTATCTCTATCTATCTATCTACCTACCTACCTATCTCTATCTATCTATCTACCTACCTACCTATCTCTATCTATCAATCTACCTACCTATCTGTATTTATCTACCTACCTACCTACCTATCTCTATCTATCTATCTACCTACCTACCTATCTCTATCTATCTATCTACCTACCTACCTATCTGAATCTATCAATCTACCAACCTTCCTATCTCTATCTATCTATCTACCTACCTACCTATCTCTATCTATCTATCTACCTACCTACCTATCTGTATCTATCTATCTAACTACCTACCTATCTGTATCTATCTATCTACCTACCTACCTATCTCTATCTATCTATCTACCTACCTACCTATCTCTATCAATCTACCTACCTACCTATCTCTATCTATCTACCTACCTACCTATCTCTATCTATCTTTCTACCTACCTACATATCTTTATCTATCTACCTACCTACCTACCTATCTGTATCTATCTATCTATCTACCTACCTACCTATCTCTATCTATCTATTTACCTACCTACCTATCTCTATCTATCTATCTACCTACCTACCTATCTGTATCTATCAATCTACCTACCTACCTATCTCTATCTATCTATCTACCTACCTACCTATCTCTATCTATCTATCTACCTACCTACCTATCTCTATCTATCTATCTACCTACCTACCTGTATCTATCTATCTACCTACCTACCTATCTCTATCTATCTATCTACCTACCTACCTATCTCTATCAATCTACCTACCTACCTATCCCTATCTATCTACCTACCTACCTATCTCTATCTATCTTTCTACCTACCTACATATCTGTATCTATCTACCTACCTACCTACCTATCTGTATCTATCTATCTACCTACCTACCTATCTCTATCTATCTATTTACCTACCTTCCTATCTCTATCTATCTATCTACCTACCTACCTATCTGTATCTATCAATCTACCTACCTACCTATCTCTATCTATCTATCTACCTACCTACCTATCTCTATCTATCTATCTACCTACCTACCTATCTTTATCTATCTATCTAACTACCTACCTATCTGTATCTATCTATCTACCTACCTACCTATCTCTATCTATCTATCTACCTACCTACCTATCTCTATCAATCTACCTACCTACCTATCTCTATCTATCTACCTACCTACCTATCTCTATCTATCTTTCTACCTACCTACATATCTGTATCTATCTACCTACCTCCTACCTACCTATCTGTATCTATCTATCTACCTACCTACCTATCTCTATCTATCTATTTACCTACCTACCTATCTCTATCTATCTATCTACCTACCTACCTACCTATCTCTATCTATCTACCTACCTACCTATGTCTATCTATCTATCTACCTACCTACCTGTATCTATCTATCTACCTACCTACCTATCTCTATCAATCTACCTACCTACCTATCCCTATCTATCTACCTACCTACCTACCTATCTCTATCTATCAATCTACCTACCTACCTATCTCTATCTATCTACCTACCTACCTACATATCTGTATCTATCTACCTACCTACCTATCTCTATCTATCTACCTACCTACCTATCTCTATCTATCTTTCTACCTACCTACATATCTTTATCTATCTACCTACCTACCTACCTATCTGTATCTATCTATCTATCTACCTACCTACCTATCTCTATCTATCTATTTACCTACCTACCTATCTCTATCTATCTATCTACCTACCTACCTATCTGTATCTATCAATCTACCTACCTACCTATCTCTATCTATCTATCTACCTACCTACCTATCTCTATCTATCTATCTACCTACCTACCTATCTCTATCTATCTATCTACCTACCTACCTGTATCTATCTATCTACCTACCTACCTATCTCTATCTATCTATCTACCTACCTACCTATCTCTATCAATCTACCTACCTACCTATCCCTATCTATCTACCTACCTACCTATCTCTATCTATCTTTCTACCTACCTACATATCTGTATCTATCTACCTACCTACCTACCTATCTGTATCTATCTATCTACCTACCTACCTATCTCTATCTATCTATTTACCTACCTTCCTATCTCTATCTATCTATCTACCTACCTACCTATCTGTATCTATCAATCTACCTACCTACCTATCTCTATCTATCTATCTACCTACCTACCTATCTCTATCTATCTATCTACCTACCTACCTATCTTTATCTATCTATCTAACTAGCTACCTATCTGTATCTATCTATCTACCTACCTACCTATCTCTATCTATCTATCTACCTACCTACCTATCTCTATCAATCTACCTACCTACCTATCTCTATCTATCTACCTACCTACCTATCTCTATCTATCTTTCTACCTACCTACATATCTGTATCTATCTACCTACCTTCCTACCTACCTATCTGTATCTATCTATCTACCTACCTACCTATCTCTATCTATCTATTTACCTACCTACCTATCTCTATCTATCTATCTACCTACCTACCTATCTCTATCTATCTACCTACCTACCTATGTCTATCTATCTATCTACCTACCTACCTGTATCTATCTATCTACCTACCTACCTATCTCTATCAATCTACCTACCTACCTATCCCTATCTATCTACCTACCTACCTACCTATCTCTATCTATCAATCTACCTACCTACCTATCTCTATCTATCTACCTACCTACCTACATATCTGTATCTATCTACCTACCTACCTATCTCTATCTATCTATCTACCTACCTACCTATCTGTATCTATCTATCTACCTACCTACCTATCTCTATCTATCTATTTACCTACCTACCTATCTCTATCTATCTATCTACCTACCTACCTATCTGTATCTATCTATCTACCTATCTACCTATCTCTATATATCTATCTACCTACCTACCTATCTCTATCTATCTATCTATCTACCTACCTACCTATCTCTATCTATTAATATACCTACCTACCTATCTGTATCTATCTACCTACCTACCTATCTCTATCTATCAATCTACCTACCTACCTATCTATCTATCTATATACCTACCTACCTATCTCTATCTATCAATCTACCTACCTACCTATCTGTATCTATCAATCTACCTACCTACCTATCTCTATCTATCTATCTACCTACCTACCTATCTCTATCTATCTATCTACCTACCTACCTATCTGTATCTATCTATCTACCTACCTACCTATCTGTATCTATCTATCTACCTACCTACCTATCTCTATCTATCTATCTACCTACCTATCTCTATCTATCTACCTACCTACCTACCTATCTCTATCAATCTACCTACCTACCTATCTCTATATATCTACCTACCTACCTACCTATCTCTATCTATCAATCTACCTACCTACCTATCTGTATCTATCTATCTACCTACCTACCTATCTCTATCTATCTCTCTACCTACCTACCTATCTCTATCTATCTATCTACCTAACTACCTATCTCTATCTATCTATCTACCTACCTACCTATCTGTATCTATCTACCTACCTACCTATCTGTATCTATCTATCTACCTACCTACCTATCTCTATCTATCTATCTACCTACCTACCTATCTCTATCTATCTATCTACCTACCTACCTATCTCTATCAATCTACCTACCTACCTATCTCTATCTATCTACCTACCTACCTACCTATCTCTATCAATCTACCTACCTACCTATCTCTATCTATCTATCTACCTATCTACATATCTGTATCTATCTACCTACCTACCTACCTACCTATCTGTATCTATCTATCTACCTACCTACCTATCTCTATCTATCTATCTACCTACATACCTATCTCTATCTATCTATGTACCTACCTACCTATCTGTATCTATCAATCTACCTACCTACCTATCTCTATCTATCTATCTACCTACCTACCTATCTCTATCTATCTATCTACCTACCTACCTATCTGTATCTATCTATCTACCTACCTACCTATCTCTATCTATCTATCTATCTACCCTACCTATCTCTATCTATCAATCTACCTACCTACCTATCTGTATCTATCAATCTACCTACCTACCTATCTCTATCTATCAATCTACCTACCTACCTATCTGTATCTATCAATCTACCTACCTACCTATCTCTATCTATCTACCTACCTACCTACCTATCTCTATCAATCTACCTACCTACCTATCTCTATCTATCTATCTACCTACCTACCTATCTCTATCTATCTATCTACCTACCTACCTATCTGTATCTATCTATCTACCTACCCACCTATCTCTATCTATCTACCTACCTACTTATCTGTATCTATCTATCTACCTATCTACCTATCTCTATATATCTATCTACCTACCTACCTATCTCTATCTATCTATCTACCTACCTACCTATCTCTATCTATTAATCTACCTACCTACCTATCTGTATCTATCTATCTACCTACCTACCTATCTCTATCTATCTATCTACCTACCTACCTATCTCTATCAATCTACCTACCTACCTATCTCTATCTATCTACCTACCTACCTATCTCTATCTATCTACCTACCTACCTATCTCTATCTATCTATCTACCTACCCACCTATCTCTATCTGTCTATCTACCTACCTACCTATCTGTATCTATCAATCTACCTACCTACCTATTTCTAACTATCTATCTACCTACCTACCTATCTCTATCTATCTATCTACCTACCTACCTACCTATCTCTATCTATCTATCTACCTACCTACCTATCTCTATCTATCTATCTACCTACCTACCTATCTCTATCAATCTACCTACCTACCTATCTCTATCTATCTACCTACCTACCTACCTATCTCTATCTATCAATCTACCTACCTACCTATCTCTATCTATCTATCTACCTACCTACATATCTGTATCTATCTACCTACCTACCTATCTCTATCTATCTATCTACCTACCTACCTATCTGTATCTCTCTACCTACCTACCTACCTACCTATCTCTTTCTATCTATCTACCTACCTACCTATCTCTATCTATCTACCTACCTACCTATCTCTATCTATCTATCTACCTACCTACCTATCTGTATCTATCTATCTACCTATCTACCTATCTCTATCTATCAATCTACCTACCTACCTATCTCTATCTATCTATCTACCTACCTACCTATCTCTATCTATCAATCTACCTACCTACCTGTATTTATCTACCTACCTACCTACCTATCTCTATCTATCAATCTACCTACCTACCTATCTGTATCTATCAATCTACCTACCTACCTATCTCTATCTATCTATCTACCTACCTACCTATCTCTATCTATCTATCTACCTACCTACCTATCTGTATCTATCTATCTACCTACCTACCTATCTCTATCTATCTATCTACCTACCTACCTATCTCTATCTACCTACCTACCTACCTACCTATCTGTATCTATCTATCTACCTACATATCTGTATCTATATATCTACCTACCTACCTATCTGTATCTATCTATCTACCTACCTAACTATCTGTATCTATCAATCTACCTACCTACCTATCTCTATCTCTCTACCTACCTACCTACCTATCTCTTTCTATCTATCTACCTACCTACCTATCTCTATCTATCTACCTACCTACCTATCTCTATCTATCTATCTACCTACCTACCTATCTGTATCTATCTATCTACCTATCTACCTATCTCTATCTATCAATCTACCTACCTACCTATCTCTATCTATCTATCTACCTACCTACCTATCTCTATCTATCAATCTACCTACCTACCTGTATTTATCTACCTACCTACCTATCTCTATCTATCAATCTACCTACCTACCTATCTGTATCTATCAATCTACCTACCTACCTATCTCTATCTATCTATCTACCTACCTACCTATCTCTATCTATCAATCAACCTACCTACCTATCTGTATCTATCAATCTACCTACCTACCTATCTCTATCTATCTACCTACCTACCTACCTATCTCTATCAATCTACCTACCTACCTATCTCTATCTATCTACCTACCTAACTACCTATCTCTATCTATCAATCTACCTACCTACCTATCTGTATCTATCTATCTACCTACCTACCTATCTCTATCTATCTATCTACCTACCTTCCTATCTCTATCTATCTACCTACCTACCTATCTGTATCTATCTACCTACCTACCTACCTATCTGTATCTATCTATCTACCTACCCTACATATCTGTATCTATATATCTACCTACCTACCTATCTGTATCTATCTATCTACCTACCTAACTATCTGTATCTATCAATCTATCTACCTACCTACCTATCTCTATCTATCTATCTACCTACCTACCTATCTCTCTCAATCTACCTACCTACCTATCTCTATCTATCTACCTACCTACCTACCTATCTCTATCTATCAATCTACCTACCTACCTATCTCTATCTATCTATCTACCTACCTACATATCTGTATCTATCTACCTACCTACCTATCTCTATCTATCTATCTACCTACCTACCTATCTGTATCTATCTATCTACCTACCTACCTACCTATCTCTATCTATCTACCCACCTACCTATCTCTATCTATCTACCTACCTACCTATCTGTATCTATCTACCTACCTACCTACCTATCTGTATCTATCTATCTACCTACCTACATATCTGTATCTATATATCTACCTACCTACCTATCTGTATCTATCTATCTACCTACCTACCTATCTCTATCTATCTACCTACCTACCTATCTCTATCTATCTATCTACCTACCTACCTATCTCTATCAATCTACCTACCTACCTATCTCTATCTATCTACCTACCTACCTACCTATCTCTATCTATCAATCTACCTACCTACCTATCTCTATCTATCTACCTACCTACATATCTGTATCTATCTACCTACCTACCTATCTCTATCTATCTATCTACCTACCTACCTATCTGTATCTATCTACCTACCTAACTATCTGTATCTATCAATCTACCTACCTATCTCTATCTATCTATCTACCTACCTACCTACCTATCTGTATCTATCAATCTACCTACCTACCTATCTCTATCTATCTATCCTCCTACCTACCTATCTCTATCTATCTATCTATCTACCTACCTACCTATCTCTATCTATCTATCTATCTATCTATCTACCTACCTACCTGTATCTATCTATATACCTACCTACCTATCTCTATCTA